>RJWM01023345.1:0-32297 GCA_004363535.1 Dasyprocta punctata
GATACGATAACATTATAGGTTTACACAATGAGATGGTTGAAATTTGACAGTAGTTGCAATATTGCATATCATTACCTTCAAAGGGGTTGTTTAGATTAACAGATATAGACATGTAAAATTGATCTAATCATGAGTATTAACTGTTCTTTTTCAATAGCTAATGTATTTAGTAATATAGTCATTTTAACTGTCCTATGTATACCTATTTATAAATTTATGTCTTTTTCCTTTTCCCTTCTTTCCTTCCTCCTTTCCCCTTAGAACACCTCTTGTTATCATTAAAATAACTGCCCATATCATCAGGCCTAATATAATCAAGTGAAATAGTTCAGAATAAAAGCAATAAAGAATAAAAGAATGGTCACAGAAAAGAGAAAAAAAACTGAAGGGACCAACAAACAACAACATATCCAATACTGTAACATTATAGGTTTACAAAATGAGATGATTGGAATTTTACAGTGGTTGTAACATTGTATATCGCTACCTTCAAGGGGGTTGCTCAGATTGACAGATACAGACATATAAAATTGATCTAATCATATGAGTATCAACTGTTCTCTCTCACCAGTTAATGTGTTTAGTAGTATAGTCTTTTAAACCATCTTATGTATACCCTCATATAAATCTATGTCTTTTTCCTTTTCCCTTCCTTCCTTCCTTCCTCATTTCCCCTTGTAATACTTCTTATTGTCTTCAAAATAATTGCCCTTACCATCTGGCCTAATATAGTTGAACAAAATAGTACTGAATAAAACCAGTAACAAATAACATAATGGAAGCAATACATAGTAATGTAATGTTGATTTCTGTACTGCCTCATATTATCTTCTAGGCAGTTGCCTATATCATGTTGTAACACAATCAAACAAACCAAAATAGGTTAAAATCCCTCAAAACAGAACAGTGAAATCAATACCAGGTTTCAAAACAAGGTGATCGAATATCAATAAAGGCTATCCTAATAAATTTTGTTATCTTTAAAATAGCTGTCTTTGTCATCATATATAATAAAGTTAAGCAGGTTGAGGTAGAATAAGACTAAACTAAACAGCTCATTGAAAACAATACTGGACTCAAATCCCGATGATGGATTATTCATTTGTCTGCCCCTCTCGGTGATATCCCTCTGCCGCTGTTTCTGGAGCTGTGGACTTTTTTTTATCTCTCTCTAGAATGTCCTTCAGTATTCTCCGTAGGGTTGGCTCGGTTGTCATAAATTCCTTAAGTTGCTCTTTGTCGTGGAAGTATTTTGTTTCTCCATTGATTTTGACAGATAATTTTGCAGGGTACATTAATCTGGGTTGGAAGTTATTTTCCTTCAGGGCTTGAAATACTTCACTCCAAGCTCTTCTTGACCTGATGGTTTGTGTTGAGAAGTCTGTCATGATTCTGATGGGCCTTCCTTTGTAGGTGATCTGTCTCTTTTCTCTAATAGCTTTTAAGATTCTGGTTTTGGGCTAAGTTTCTGGGATCTTGATTATTATATGTCTGGGTATAGGTATATTTTGGTCATGTTTAGCTGGAGTTTTATATGCTTCACTTATCTGAAAGTCTCTTCCTGTTCCCATGCTTGGAAAGTTTTCTGAAATTATTTCTGTAAATAGGCTTTTAATTTGATTTGTATTGACCCCTGCTTTTTCACTCACACCTTTTATTCTTAAATTACATTTCCTTGGGTTGTCTTGTAGCCGTGGTATTGTTAACTTCCAGGTTTCTTATTATTTTTAAGAGATCTTTCCTTTCTTGATCCCAGGCTTCAAGCCTGTCTTCCAGGTTTGAAAGTCTATCTTTAGTTTCCTTCAGGTGGTTCTGTCAACTTTCATTGGAGTTTTTGATTTCCTGGTAGTCTCTCTGAATGTGTTTCATGCATGCCAATTCTTTTTTGTATTGTTCATTCCAGGTTTCCCTTGTTTTTCTATTTTCCATTTTTTTCATCTATGTCTCCTTTAGAGATGCCTAGTGATTCTTTTATTATGTATTTCATTTCTTCTCTCATTTGGGTTAATATTTCTGCTCTAATTTCTTTTATAGCTTCATGGAGTTGTTTCCCTACTTCAGTTGTCATCGCCTCAGAGACTTTAGTTGTGGGACTCCCAACCTCTTCTGTGTTTGTTTCTCCTGGATTTGCTCTGTTTGAATTGGAGGCCAGAGACTGCCCTCTACCTTTTTGTCTTGGCATTTTCCTGGGTTGTTCAGGGGTCTTGTGATTTCTCTGGAGTGAGCCCATGCTGGTCCGCTGCCTTTCCCCAGCCCATCTCTGTTGGGTGGATGTCTGGCACAGTGCATGGGGGCGGGGCCACTGCCTGGGAACCTGTGCGGGTTGTCTGTGAAACTTCCCCTATCACCCCTAGGGTGCGTGTGGAGCCTTGGTCTCCAGACCTAGCTGGTCACTCACTGAGATCCTCCGGGGCTCAGTAGGAGCAATTTCTGTGGGACCATGCCCAATTAGGTGCAGTTCTGGTCCCAAGATGGTTGCCAGTCCCTCGCTCTCCCTCGAGGGTGTGGGGTGGGGGGTTGGGATTTGTTGTACTCACTCACCAGCCTGTTCCAGTCCACTTCACTCCACAATCAATCGCTGCCTCCGCCATCACTGCTGCGGCCACAGCACTTTAATCGCGCATTTGCAGCACTTTAATCACGCATCCCCAGCACTTTAATTGTGTTTCCCCAGGTTGCAGCTGCTCCCTGCCAAGTGGGTTCGGCTCAGGTCAGAGGTGCCGCCAGCCTCCGCCTTTGTTTAGTTACTTCTTTTTACTCTTTCTGTGGGCTTCAATTCTCATTTTAGATTCTTCTTGGGTCCAGAGGACCCCTCTCCCTCTTTTTTGTCTTCTCTCTGTTATTATATTCCAGCATTTGGATGGTATCTTTCAGGGAGGCCATCTATCCTGCTGTTCACTGTTCTGCCATCTTGTCCGAACTCCTCAGTAGGAGAATTTTTATGAGGCTTAGAACACCACTCTCTAAACCCTGTGATTTAGATATCCCCAGTTGGCTTTGGTAGTATATACGCATTGTGGTATCATGAAGCTTGTTATGATTTAGAACTAGAATACCCCTCAAAAGTCTCATGTGTCAGAAGTGGTGCTTTTGGAAGGTGATTGGATCACAGGAGCACTATACTCATCAACAGATTAATCCACTGATGTGTTCATAGCTCAATGTGTTGCTAGGCAGTGGGCCCTCGTCAGAAGCGGCAGGTCACAGGGGTGTGACCTGGAAGGGTGTATCTTCCTCCAAGTTTGTCCCTTCTCTTGCTGCTTCCTGGTTGCGATGCTATAAGTAGCTTTCCTCTGCTCAGGCCTTCCACCATACCTTTCTGTCTTGGAGCCAGACAACTATGAACTGAAACCTTGAAAAATCATAAGTCTAAGTAAACCTATCCTCCCTTTAGTTGTGTGGCTAGGGTATTTTACTTGCACACTGCAGAAGCTAGTAAAATAAAGGTAACAAAGCCACACTACGGCAACTGGTAAAATGAAATCGTGGCTTCTAAAACTCTTGAGTCTATTGACCATCTCTCTGGGATGTATTTGCACAGCAAAGCATTTGTTGAATAGATGACACTAACAACAACTCACTTTTCTTCCTATTGTGCACTGCACTGCAGCCCAATTTGCAGGATGAAGACTAATTCAACAATGAGGTATCACTTCTAATTTTAATTTTAAAAATAAGTGATGCCTATATTATCGCATTTTTTTCTCCCTCAAGCAGCATGCTATACAAGCACACTGCATTTAGGATGTATTTGTTAGATTAATGTTAACACCACTACTTCAACAAAGTAAAAGCCTTCTGGTCATTTTAGTATTAATTTTAGGCAAAAAGGGCTGGGGATATATTTCAGTGGCACAGAACCTGCCTGGCAAGTGCAAGGTCCTGAGTTCAATTCCTGGTATCCCACCCCTCCGAAATTTTAGGCCAATAAGAATCCAGTCTTATTTTCCAATCCTAAAGCAATAATATAAAGTCAAGTTGATTTATACATGTAAGTATTTTATATTTTTTTCCTAAAAAAAAGTCACTGTCCGTGCTAGTGAATATGACTTAAAACAAGTTGTTTTTTCTCTCCTGCGCAAGCCTAAATTTAGGTCTATGGCTGAAACATAAAGTTCCATTCTTATCCATCAATTCGCTCCTGAAATTCTCTGTCTAATCACTTAGTCATTTACTATTTTAAAATTGTTTATTTTTTATTATTTTGAGAATAAAGCCCAATAATACCAAACAGAATAAAGTCAATCAAAACAAAGCAGTGAAAGTGGTACATAACTTCAAAACAGGACAATAGGTCATCGACAATGGCTACCATGATATATCTTGTTATTTTAACAATAGTTGTCCATTTCCTCTTAGCAAAATCGAATGAAACAAAACAGAATAAAGTCAATCAAAACAGAGCACTGAATAAAACAAAACAATAAATCAGAACAAAACAGTGAGAATAATATTGGATTTCAAAAACAAGACAGAAGGAAATTCCCCCTATTTGCCATATTGCATACTGTCATCCTCCTAATAGATGCTTAGACTACTCATTCACTATTTTTGTTTACCTATTCATTCATTTTTCTCCAACCCCATGCTGGGCGCTCCCTGTGTGTGATATGAAGTCTCAGGGAATCAGCTTTCTTGATTTCAAGTCTTAGATCTGTAGTCTACTGGCTTGTGGTAACTTGGGCTGGTTACTTTCTGGGTTTTGGTTATTTCAGCTATAATTTATGGCTACTGACAATACCTGCTCTACCACTAAATGTCTGGACCAGAATCTCGCATTAACTATTATTATTGCTCTTATAACAAATATAAATAAAATACAGTTGCCCCTCAGCATCTCAAAAGATTGGGTCCAGACCTTCGGTGAAGACCGAAATCCATGAATGCTTAAATCCTTTGTATAAAAATTTACATTTGTGTCTAAACTATGCGTAACTTCCTATACACTTTAAATTATCTCTAGGTTACTCAGAAAGCCTACTACAACTATTATGTAAATAGCTGATATATTGTATTGTTTAGGAAACTGCGACAAGAAAAAAGTCTGTGAGTATTCAATAGAGTCAATTTTTTTTTCCTGAATACTTTTCATCTGTGGCTTGTTGAGTCTGCAAAGCAAACCCAAGGATCAGGAAGGCCAATTACACCAAGGAGCTAGCAGGTTTATTAGAGGGAAACACATTCAATATAATTATTTAGTGTCATCTAAAGTATGTCATAGAGATATCTGAAGAGACTTGGGAAATACGGTGCAGAGGTGGTACCTGCTAACACTATCATTATAGAAGTACCCAGAAGAGGTGACATTTTCCCTGAGCGTTGAAGTAGAAGAGGCCATGACTCACTCCCTCATCTCCTTCAGGGTTTTCTTTTCAGTGAGGCCTTTTCTGGTCCTCAATTCACAACTGCCTCCCTTTAAGCCAACACCAGTACTGGCTACATGATTCAGTGCAAAATGAAAACAGGGGCCTCTTGTTCAGAGACTTTAAGAATTTCAAGAAAGCCATAGCAGGTTGTCAAACCAAGAGCAGGACCCTTTGAGCACAGAGAACTGTGCGAATGCACTGGTGATATGCTTGTGAATTCAACCCTGCCAACATATATATATAGCCCACCTATCTCCTGCAGTTGAAATGGGCTCTTCAATTTCAGAGGGACATGGCATCCTTGGGTAGAGGCCCAACAGCAGAACTCTGAGTTAAACTCCAAACTGGCATAGCTACTGCAACTGTCATTTTAAGTCAGGGGTGACTGGTGAGACCTTGGAAAACATACTCAGCCCACCAAGGTTCTTTTTAATTTGTTAAAAAAAAAAAAAAAGGAAAGAATCATGTAGCTTCAGTGAACACAGACATGCCTTGAATCCCAATGATAAATAGTCATGATCCCAGGTGGGAGTCAGTCTACTGACCTGAACTCTCTGAAATCACTTCCTGGAAACTCTTGAGGAAGGATCTATGCTAACCCACATTTTTGCTATTATTTCCTCTCTTACAAGGCTTTGTAGGAAGATTCATCCTATAGTTTTTCTTAAATCATAACTTAATGCAACAAACTTGTTTTTATTTTGTTTTGGTACCAGGGATCAAACTCACGACCTTCCATTTGTCAGGCAGAAGCTTGTGCCACTGAGCTAAATCCCCATCCCCAACAAACATTTTTAATGAAAAAAATTTCAAAAATTCTGAGACTATTTAGATCAGAACCAAATGTGTCTGTCTCGTTCTGTATTTACATAATATTACTTTAGTACACGTAAGATAGGACAATCTATCGATTCTGACCTACTCCTAACTTTGACTTCTATCATTTAATTTTGGTTGACATTATAAACTCATGCTCATTATTTACTACTATCTCTCAGTCTCATCCATAGTCTTCTTATTTTCCCCTCTGTAATGCTGAGGTGGGGGGTTTATAAACTCAATTTCCTGGGCCCTTTTGCTGCTTGGTTTATTTTACATTTCCTCAAAACGCGGCACTGGTGGGAGATCACAAAATCTAGAGGCCAGGAAAGACCTCAAGGAGCAATAGCTCCCTCTGTTTCTTGTACCCTTCTTTTCCTTCCCTGGTGGAGTACCTGGAAAGAGCTGTCTCTCCCACAGCGATGCTCATGAGGCATCAGTCCTTCTTCCAGGTTCACAGGTCCCTTTCACTCCCTCCAGTCTGGGAGTGGCAGAGGCTTCCTGCAGTGATTAATCAGTGGTTTAACTGCCCTTTTCTTTTCTATTCTTTCAGTTTTCCAACACATCTTTAACCAATTCCCTGTTTTATATTTCCTCTGTTTGAAACATCTGGCATGGTTTCTATTTTTCTGCCTTAATCATCCATTTTACTGACAAGAAATCCAAAGCTGACAAAGATGAAGGAATTTATTTAAAGTCACATGGCTTGGCTTAAATATTGTGACTGTAGAGTTCAATTTTCATGCTCCTTTCCTACCTGTTGCTGTTTCTCTGGGGTGAAGCAAAATAAGAAATGCTTTTTCATATGGAAATATATATTATTGTACAATCTCTGAAAATTTCTTACAATCTCTGAAAATTCGGTCATGTACAATTAATTCTATTCAAAGGAATGTGACCAACTGAATGTGGTACCTCTTGGTATATGAAGAAAGGTGATTTTCAAACTTGGTTCTATTGTTATTTGCATGATTCAGATTTTGGTGCCTAAATTTCTCTTGAAGAAGGAAGGTAACTGCTAACTTTCTCTGCCACTCAGGGAAACTCTGTAAATCCTAGGAAGCCCTTTGATCACATGGAGATTCAAAAATTAGCAGGCTCAGTCCAGAGTCAGTCCTTCGAATATGGAAGATACCAAAGCAGAAATTCCTTTCTGGTAGGAGTCACATGACGTCAAAGCTTTCTTCTAGACTGAAAGGCAGTCAGATAAAGCTGACATTGAGTGGGGTGTGGTGGTGCACACCTGTACTCCTAGCGCTTAGGAGGCTGAGGCAGGAGGATAGTTGCAAGTTTGAGACCAGCCTGGGCTGCAAAGTGAGCTCAAAGTCAGACTGAACTGCATAGTGACACCCTGTCTCAAAAGACAGAAAAACAAACAAACAAACAAACAAACAAACAAACACACTGACATTGAGAGGGAACACTGCTATCCCTTATTTGTTGTCATTTGGCTTGGAATTATCATGGGCTACATAAACTGAACACTGCCCTTGCTTTGGGTTGTTTCAGGGCTGACAGGAATAGAGAGTTGAAAACAAGTATGTCTTTCGTGAGAAATGGTGATATCTTGAGCCTGTGGCACCTTCATGTCAAGTGGGTGGTTTTGCCCCCTCACCTGACCTCCTCCATGTGTGGCACCTGTCATCTTTTCAATCAGATGATTATATTTCCCAGGTAAGTGATGGGGAAGAATCATATGTGATATAAATACATCCATATTTACTCTAACAGCATATAATGAAAATAGAAAATCTCCCTCCTGAAAAATTATACAGTGCTACTTCAGTTGTCAGATGGCTCCACGCTTGAACTTTCCACTTCTCAAACAGGAAAGTTAAAAAAAAATCTGCTCGGTGTTCGTAACTTTGCTTGACAGTCGAACCAAAAATCTGACACGAAAAAGCCTGTACTGGCTGAGGATGAGTCATGTGCTGTGTTTTGCCATGGGCACAAAGAGGTGACGCTTCAGTCTAAGCCACGCTCTCGCACAAACATATGGGATAGTGCTTGTGTTAGTGTGCTAAAACGTTCATTATTATGTGATTTGTTTTGCTTTATTTGTGTAAAACATCATAACCATGGCTCCACAAAAAGTAGTGCAACCAACAGTAAAGGTAAGAGGAAAACTGAGAACCATGGTAGAGTGAAAGAAATTGCTGTGAAGTTTGTTAAAGTTTTGGAAAAATGAATTTATAAGTGTAATGTTTTGGCCTCAGAACCAATTATTGGTTTTTCATTATTTCTTATGTGGAGGATATGTTCAATTCTTGAACTTTTCGATATTCAAACATGAATTTGGAATGAATGGAGTTCAAGAACCGAGGCATTACACATGAGGAAGTTCACAAAAATTTTAAAAACCCAATTTCAGAATAAGTGCAGGTTCTAAAATAGACATAAAATTGTAGTAACTTTTTACATTTTTTTAGTGTGAAATGAAAGTGAAAAGCATCCCACTCACTGGTAATAAAGTAGTAAAACCTGCATCAAGGTTTATGGTTTCACTTAAAAAACCACCTCCAAAAGAAATCTATTTTTAAACATATGATTTAGAAAAAAAATTACCTAATTTCCATTTTAAATGACCTTCTCCTCATTCAGGAAGCCAATGATCTTTCTAGACCAGAATTTTCTTGCATCAAGGTCTGGTTTCACCCCCTTGACCCTTCTAATCATTTCAAGTAATTCACCACTTGATTTTCAACCAAAAAATATGAAACATTTTTGAAGGCTTCCAGCAAGGAGCAGTTCAGTTTACCATTAGAGCCTTCCTTCCTACAGTTCCTTCTAACAGTCTAAAATTCCCATCTCTGAAACTTAACATTTATCAGTCCTTCTTCCTTCCTGTTAGTGTCCCTTAAACCATTATGAGTTTGATCACATCTTCAGCAGCATATTGTCACTAAGGAAATGCTCCAATCACAGCTATAGAGGACAGACTGTCATCTCCTCTGATCTACCTCTTGTATGCCAGGAATGCTAAATTTTATTTTAATTTCATTTATTTCTTAAAGCTAACATCTCTGAAGCTTTTTTCCCTAGCATGTGCTACCAATAAATCCTGTGCTCATCTTAACTAGGCAAAACTGGGTTTTTGAACTGAGAGTTTTTACCTGTCCAGATATTGAGAAATTGTTCCTATTACAGGAAGTACTCTTCAAACTTTTACAGATCCATTTTCTTGTCTTTTTGGAAAACTATCATGCCAATTTCTGATCTCCTATCTTTGGATGCTTTCCTTTGGTTCTACTATTCATCAAAGATTTTGACCATAATAAGTTGTACCATAATCATGCCTAGTTTTGTTTGGGGGCTTTACTTCATGAAGATTGGGAATGTGGGTGCTTTCTAATTGCTCCTCCAGTCAGGATTTACATTCCCTCTTCCAAATTTTTCTCAATGTTTGGTCATTCTCCTTCACATGCAACATAGAAGTTAACTCTGGGCTCTTCACCATTTTCAGTACTACACAGCCAATGCCCAAGGGCAGCTGTTGGTTTCCTCATTTCTTGCTGCAAAGAAAACCATAAATTCATTTTCTTATCCATGAATTCTTTGAAAAGTGTCTACTCATTTTGGGCTTACATTATCTTGTCACTGTTTTTGTGGTTCCATACACTTTCTCATAATTCATTTTTTCTACCATTTAATGTAAAAATGTGAACCTAATGTAAAACTGCTGGTATAAATACCCTCCTTTGCTGAAGAAAGGGTCCTCATCTGAACTTTGTTTTGGACACTGCAAACCCTCCTGAATCATCCTTCCCTGAACATGCATAATTTATACCTTTCTCTTATTTAAAAAGATGAAAACACTTTCAAAATGTCTTGAACACAAAACTATAAAATCCCTAGAAGAAACCACGGGGGAAAACCATTAGGACACTGGGCGTGGTACTGATTTCTTGTATATGACACCAAAAATACAGGAAACAAAAGCAAAATTAAACAAATAGGATTATATCAAATTTAAACTTTCATCCATCATGGATGAGATCAAAATGAAGGGACAACTTACAGAACAGGAGAAAATATCTGTAAGCCATAAGGCTGAAAAGGGGGTTAATATTCACATTTCAAAAAGAACACATCAGTGACAGAAATCAATAGCCTGATTTAAAAGTGGAAAAAAGACTAGAATTGAAATTTCTCCAAAGATAGACAAATAATCAACAAACATATGGGAAAATGCTCAACATTACTAATCATCAGAAAAATGTAAATCAGCTGAGCACAGTGGCACACAACTGTAGTCCCAGTATTTGTGAGGCTAAGGCAGGAGGATCTCCACTAGTTCAAGGCCAGCCTGGGCTACACAGTGAGTTTAAGGCCAGTCTGAATTACAGAACGAAACTGTCTCAAAACAAAGAACAGCCAGGAGTTTGGCTCAGCAGCTTAAGCACCTGCTTGGCAGGTGTGAAGTTGTGAGTTCAATCTTTGTTGCAACAAAAACAAAACAAAAAAACAAAAAAAACAAAAAAACAAGAACCCCCAAAAAACCAAAAAATGCAACAAACAAACAACAAAGAAACAAACAAAAACCAAAGAAAAAAGAAAAATGTAAATCAAACTACAGTGATACATCAACTTGCACCCATTATGATAGCTACTATTAAAAAAACCAAAATAGCACATGTTGGCATGCAAATGGAGAAATTAAGCCTTTCTGCATGGTTGATGAGATTGTAAGAAGTTGTAAATGCCACAGAAAATACTAAAGTTCCTCAAAAAAGAAAGAACTAGAACTACCGTATGATCAGAAATTCCACTTCTGGATATATACACAGAAAAATCAAAAGCAGAATACTGAAGAGATATTCACACAACCATGTTCTTAGCAGTACTGCTCACAACAGTCAAGAGGTAGAAGAAACCCAAGTGTTCATTGATGGATGGAAGGATAAATAAATGTGGTAGATATACACAATGGAATACTATTCAGCCTTAAAAAGGAAGAAAATCCTGCCACATTCTACAATGTGGATAAAACCCTGTGGACATTATGCTAAGTGAAACAAGTCAGTAACAAAAGACAAATTCTGTGTGATTCCACATATATGAGGTATTAAAAAGTAATAGTAACAGAAAGTAGAACTGTATTTATTTGAGGATGAGAGGAGGGGGAAAAAGAAGTTATTTAGTATAAATAGAGTTTTAAATTTCTAACATGAAAAAGTTTTAAAGAGTCATTTCACAACAATGTGAATATACTCAAAACTACTGAACCATATACTTAAAAATGGTGAAGATGATACATTTTATGTCATGTGTTGTTTAAAATCACAACAGAAAAGTAATGAAATATTCTGAACTGTAAAAATTTTGCCTTTGACCATGGCGATTTCTCAGATGATACTATCTCTTCAAAGGACCCTTTCCTGTGTACTATTGTCAATTCCTTTCAGTCAGCCAGATCAAATGGCAGTCTACCCTTCCATTCTCTATTCTGTGGAAGGCGAAAATGTCAATATGATGAATCAATGAGCACTCAAATATTCTTCTACTGACTGAAGAGAATTCTGGTAGCTACCTGTATAGGTGAAATTCTAGGTCATGCCTCTCCTTTGCTCTAATGTTGTAAATGAGAATAAGAATATGGAAATTATAGCTATCTTTGAGCATATGGCCATGAGAAGCTCTTACAACAATATCAATTTAGGTCTTTGCCTTCCAGAACTCTTCACAGGGTCCCAGTCCTGTTTCTGGACTTTCTTTCAGGGCTTCTGGGTATACAATGCTGCTTTGCTTTTCTTTCCAGTAGTTACATTTTAAATTTGAATACAGAATTCTTTCTCATAGCCATATTTTAATGTGATGTCCTTTTGCTCGCTAAGTTATTCAGGTTTTCCCAGAAATTCTATTTTTTATCCTGGCAATAATCTTCAATTCAAAATTTTAAAATTACTTCTGCTTTACTCACAGAGATTAGAGACTTTAAGTATTGTTTCTGTCTTTGCCTTTTTCTTTGGTCTGTCTGATGACTCACCGTATTTCACACTTTTGTATCAATGTCAGACCTACCAGTTTCTGCCATAATTGGTGTCATGGGTTTAGCAGGATATTCATCTCTTCTTTTCTCCAACACTTTAAGTTCAAGGCATGTGCCTTCTGAACCTCAGGATCTCAGTAACTATTAGTGGGACTAAACTGAGTTAGCCCTAGTATTGCCTACTGGGGCAAGTAGAATTCTGAACCCCTCTCTCACACAACATTCCAACACATATTTGAAGACATATGTTGTGGCTGATTAGGGAATTTTTTTTCTTCAAAAACTGAAGTCATATTTTCCATCTGAAATCAGAACTGAAGAACTGACAGATCACATGTCTTTTATGAAAAATGTTATTTTTTCTCTTAACCTTGGAAGTAAGAGGGCTGACATTTCACTAATCCTTTACTGGGCATGAGGACCTGGTGCTACCAAAGCGAGGACCACTGGCAACCTGAGCAAGTGTCTGCTGCCATTTCCCCTTTATTTGAAAAATAGGAAGAAACAAGGACATAAAGGGTTTTTGAGAAACAAATATAAAATTCTGGAAAGATGTGTATCATCTTCTCAAGCAGAGCTCTTTCCTTTGCAACAGAAGTACATGTTAATGGGGCTTACAGCAAACTACTGTTTGTCTCATTAGTGGGGTTTAAACAATAGCAACAACAGCTCTCCTATAGTTTTTAGTTTTCTCCATCTAAACCCTTTGCTAACCACCACACAAAAGCAGATGAGACACAGTGACTGGGTTACCCAAGGTGGTATGGTAAGTTGGGGTTAAAATCACATGGAAACCAGGTATTTTGTCATAGGGACTGTACATATTTAGTTTCTCCTTCCTTCTCAGTTTCTACAGTAGGCTTTGTCAATGGAGAAGAGTTAATGCTGATGCCAATGCAGGTACCTTCTGTGCTCTGTGAAGCAGATACTAACAGAAAATCTCCACATGTGAAATGGACAATGGCCGTCCTGGAGTTACAAGACAAGCAGACAGAATGTACAGCTCTGTAGCTCTCAGAGTTACAGAAACTGTCATGACACAATACCTATATGCCTGGATCAGAGCATGAAGTCATGTTTGTCATTCAGCTACTCCTCAACCCACTCCAAGTGAGCTCCAATCTTTTTTTGTATATGATTCTTCTCTGTTAAGGGAATTAATACCATTCATCAGCATTGCCAAGACTGCCATCTTTGCTAGATCTGCTGGGTTCTTACTGTGCAGCCTTCTCTGGGACACTAGGGCTTTAGGCTTGCAAATCACGCAGTGAGTAGAGGGAGCAAGTCTTTACTGGGAAGAACAGTGAATTCAGGACTTCAGCCTGCTGGGCTATGAAGGCAGGGTCGTATTTCTGTCAATGGTGTCATCTCTGGCAGTATCAGAGCTGCCAAGACAGAAGAGGAGGACGTTCTGATGATGACTAGTTGGTTGTGTCGGGTCTCTCCAGTGTTGAAACACATTTTCACACTAACTTGGGGGACAGTGAGAAGAGGAAATAAGTCACAGGTGCATCCAGAATGTACCTTAGAGGCTTTTCTGGGCCATGCATTTTGAATACAGTTTGAAACTATTACGAAAGTTCTCTTTATTCATAGGTCCTAACTGGGAAAACACCTTTTCCACTATAAATAAAGTTATCCAAACATTCTGAAAATGAACTTTGGTTCTTGGCAAACATCAAATTTCAAGAACACCAGGTGTTCTTGTTTTGGGGAAATCAAAGTATTTCTGGTATGGCCTTAAGGATGTAGGTTAATATGTCTACATTAGCTGGGATGTTCCAGTACTTTGATGGAATTTTAGTCACACAGTTGAAAATCTGAAACCTAAGAAACCATAATGAAAAACAAATTCTTCACTATTCTTGCATTGTTATAGCAGTAAATAGCTGGCTCATGTGAGGGAGGATCAACAATGCTCACTCATGGCTGTTAGACAGTAGCTTTCCAGAGCAGTGTAGCTTTGACAACCTCAACTAAACTAGCAGGTGTCTGGACAGCATCATCATTTCTTTCTTTTAACAAGCGTGGGAGGCCAAGACTTAAGAATCTCTAGGTAGAGTCTCCATTGTGGTAAAAATACAGACTCAAAGCAAAAGAGAAAATGAATTTTGCTTCTACTGCCCACTTTTCTGCTCATGAACTCTCCTCTCTGCTGATTCCAACTGTCCTCTCTGTACTGCCATGATTTCTCTGGAGAGTCAATCAAAGGGAGACTGGAGAGTCTTAGAGTTAATGCTCCTCACATGGATATTGCGAGAGGCAACTCTCTGCCTTAGTGAGCAGACTTAACTTTCTTCTCTGACTTTCAAATTTCTCCCCAACTCTACTCCTTTTTTAGCCTCACTCTAGTTATGCCCTAGGGTCAGACTCCCAGCCCTTTCTTTGACTTCTAGCATTTGTTCAAACTGTACCTACTGCCTGGATGCATTCATGACTTTGCTCCTGAATTCTACCTATGTCTAGCTATACCTATGAAAGCTGTGGAGGACAGGTATGAGAGTTTCCTTCAACATGGAACAAAGGGGCCACGGAAAACCTTTGTAAGGGAGGTGGCAATTAAAACAGACCCTCCCTTCTCTGACCCGGACAACAATCACTGCTTATAGATACCAGTTTTTGGGATTTAATTACACGAGTATTTTTTGTATCATTACTGGAATATTCCTCTTTGTCTATCGTGATTAGGAGTTGTTCAAAATCAAGGACCATTCTTATAGTTTTCATGTGTTTATTCTGCATGAATTCTCATAAAATCTTTTTGTGTGGTACTAGGGATCAAACCCAGGTATAAATGCTAGGAAAGAGTTCTACTAGGGAGCTGTATGCTAGGAAAGGGACCTACTAGGAAAGAGTTCTACATTTCAGCTCGTTTGTTATTTTTTAAGAAGGCAATAACATTACTTGTTAAAAAAAAGGCCACATCTTCATGTGAATTAGAAGGTACAGTATTCAAGAAATGTGAAATGATAGCAAATCATTAACTTACAAAGAAATGCTAAGGCTATGAGTATTTTTGTATATATATGAGATATCTTACATAAAACAAGATGTTACAAAAATATTGATGCAAAAAATATTGAGCATTTAGTGTTTTGGGTGTTGAGGTGAATCCAAAGAACCAAAAATTAGTTTTGCCCTCAAGGAGCTCACAATGTATGAATGGTACATAAAACAAGTGGAGAATAACTTTAGATATGGGCAGGCTTGAAAAAAGTAAAGTCAATCTCCTAAGCTAACATAGGAAAGAAACAAAGTTGTCGGGGAAGATATTTTAAAAAATTAAGTTTGGAAAAAGAATATAAGCAGGTAGAATGATTAAATATCTAAGAAGAATACAATAGGAAAAAGAAGGCAGGCAGGGGCAGAGTTTAGAGGACGCTGAGAGCCAAGGAGGCTGGTCTCCCTCATAAGAAGTAAGGGAAGTGTTGTTCTACACTGCTCCATTCCTAGTCTTGTGTGACTGAAGCAAATTCCTGCCCCACCAGGCTGTGCAACTATTCCCATTTTGACTTTGATAAGAAGAGAATACAGTTTGCTCCTCACTACTGTCATAGACCAGGCATCAGACCACTTCATCTGGCATATGTAAGAATACAATACCAAAGCATTTATTATTGCACCTGACCAGATAATTAGGTCATCAACACTCTTAACTGATCCAGCACATTCATACATACATTATACATCTCGAGGGAGGCATATTTTTAAAAATGCAGTATCAAGTGCTTCTTATTGCAATTTTTTTTTTCTTAGAGAGCATTTCATGTCTCAAAAATGACACCAGGCATTTTTCCTCTGCACCAGTAGGTCCCTTTTTCACTTTATCAAGCTGAAATGCAAACAGTGAAAGAAAAGAATTTGTTTCTGGTCCTCCCACGGGTTTTACAACAAGCACTGCTGGCACTGGCTGGCTTCTTTGTTCACATGCTCAGGCTCCTACCTGGGTGGTATGCAATTCTAGGAACATGGTCTTGTTGAAGACAGAAGAGACCAGGAGAGGGAGCACAAGAACACAAGATATTTATATATCTGGGTTGCACAGCAAGTCAGAAAGAGAACAAGGCAAAAAATATATGTAGCACCTGAATACTATACTTTTTTAAGGGGGAAGACGGGAAAATTCAAAACTATTGTTTGATCATTACATAGGATATATTTTTAGCTGATTAAACTGAAGCCAGACCTAAATGGCCAATTTATTATTGTCTTGGGTGTGACTTGACTTTATGAATAATCATAAATTTTGCCATAAATAATAGTTCGTAGTGGGTCACTTTCACCTAGATGTTTCAGGTTACTGTCACCACAGTATACAGTGAAAAGGGAACAAACTTATCCAATAGCAAGCATGTGGTCTCACGTAGAGACAGTGGCTCTCAGTTACACTGTAGTACAGCACTTAGCTGGATTAGGTTAATAGGCAGAGGAGTCTCTGTTCCCCAAGACAAAGCGATGGTACCAGCATTCTCCTCCAAAGAGGGAATTCACACGATGTTGCTGACAATCACCTTAGCAATGTAAAGTACAAATCACCTTATTTCTTCAACAAATGCATATTGATCACCTTCTGTCATTCCATAGAGGCTTAGGTGCTTGGGAGTAGGAGGGAGGATAAAACAGCAAATAGGAAGAAAAGACTACCTGGTTGGTGAGGTTCTAGGCGGATAGGACAGAGACAAGGTAACAACTGTAATAGGAGTGTACCGCTGCTGGCAGAAGGGCATCTAACTCTGAGGAAATGACGTGTAAACTAATGCCCGAGGGAGGATTAGCCAGCTTTGGGGTGGGAACTGGTACACTGAGTAGAAAGAAATGTGCAAAGACACAGGAAAGAATTCAACACAGAGTGTGAGGTAGGAGTACAGTAGCTGCAGTGGGGGACACAGTGACACTGGAGAGGTGAGCAGGGGGACAGGCTTGGAAAGTCATTCTTTTTTTTTGATGCCAGGGATCGAACTCTCAAACTTGTGCGTGCTAGGCAGGAGCTTAGGCTAACGAGCTAAATCCCCGGCCTTATTTTTTGAGACAAGGGTCTCACTATGCAGTTGAGGCTGGCCTTGAACTCACTTTATAGCCTAGGCTGGTCTCGACCTCACAACGATCCTCCTGCCTCAGCCGCCTGAGTGCTGGGATTAAAGGTGTGCGCCACCATGCCTGGCTTGGAAAGTCATTCTAATGCAACGAGCAGGCTGGCTGGCAATGAGGCTGTACTATAATGTATCAAACAGGAGGTTGCATGGGTCATCATACGGGCAGCATCTGGGGAAGAACCTAGACAGAATCAAGTCAGCCATAGAAGTCCAGGCAAGTGCCAGCTGTGGCCAGAACACAGGCAATGGTTCTGGGAAGAGAGGTGCAAACACATTAAAAAGGCCTTGAGAAAGAAGAACTGGTGGTGTGTGACAGCACAGGCCAATTGAAGATCCAGAATGATTAAAATAGCATCATGCTGCTTCTAACTAACGCACTGAAGTCATGACTTGGATACCCCACTGGCGGAACAGTCTTTATGTAATCAGCTGGCCTGAATTGAGGAGAGGTACTGATGGGTAAGATGAAGGAAAAATGAAAATTTACTTCAGATTTCAGATGCTCTTTGTTGACATTTAAAATTTCAATTTCAGCTGGGTGTGGTGGCGCATGCCTTTAATTCTAGCACTTGGGAGGCTGAGGCAGGAGGATCGTTGTGAGTTCGAGACCAGCCTGGGCTACAAAATGAGTTCAAGGCCAGCCTGCACTGCATAGCGAGACCCTGTCTCAAAAAATAGGGCCAGGGATTTTAGCTCAGTGGCATAAGCACATGCCTGGCAGGCGTGAGGTTGTGAGTTTGATCTCTGGTAGCAAAAAAAAATTTTTTTCATTTTCTTCAGCATCTTTCCTATTGTTTCTTATGTGAAGTACATTTCTAGTGAGGGGTTGACGGTGCTTTCTGTGGGATACAGGGAAACCTTGAAAGAGAGCTGGGAATATTTAATCTCTGGAGAGTTTATGACCCTGGACTTCATTTTCTCACCTGTTAAAAACACAAGCACACAGAGTGCACTCTTTAATGAGTATGAGTGTTGTCGTCACTGAAGCAAGGAGTTCGGAACACGGGCTGTGGTGCCAGGCTGCCTGGGCTGACGTCCAGCCTCCTCTGCTTAGGAGCTGACGTTTTGGCAACTTAATTAACCTCTCTTGCCTCAATTTCCTCAGCTGGCATGTGAAGATAGTAATAGTAACAATCCCATAGTGTCAATGAGTTAAACATCTAATGTGCATGGAGCAGTGCCTGACACACAGTGATTGCTCAATAAAGGTTATTTTTTTTATCATTTTTTATCATTGCTATATGAGACACAGGGGTACACAAATGACAAAATCTAGTCCCTTTCTCAGTGCAAGGTCAGATGATTTTTAAGACTAAGGTTTTATGATTCCCAGTATATCACACAAGAAAAACTCCCCGATGTCCTCCCTGCCCATGTATTGTACTGTGCAAGATCTTTTAATATTTCTCCTTGTTGCCAGTGAAAGGGAACAGTCAAAATTGACACATAAAAATTACTGTCCTATTATCATCCGCTGGCCTCACTAACAAAGCTAAACTTAATTAAGCATATACTTAGTGGAACATGGTATAACCAAAATGAGAGGTCCATGAGCTCCCACTTGTTTATAAAAGTGCCTTCAGAGAGTCAGTCCAATGCGTAACTGCATGCCAATAAACACAAATGCTGCAATCTTCTTGGATTAAAATCATTTTCAAAAGGTAGATACATACACACCTATATTTGTGGTAGCTTTTAAAATAAGTTCTACAAGGTCCAACAAGTCAGTTTTGAGAGCAGGCCTTCAAATAGCTCTCTTCCACTTGAGATCTGAAGTGTGGAAGTGCGGTGGATGTATGTTTTTCTGAAAGAGTCAGCAATAGAAAATAGAGTACACTCACAGCTGTAGCAAGCCAGGATGAATCTACACAGTGAATTTTAAATTGTACTCAAAATTGGCTTGTGTTATCCACTGACAAAAATCCCATTGATTTGGAGCTTTGTGACAATAATTTTCTTGGAGACCTTTGACAGCTAAGAAAATCTCTTTACGCAGATTTTTTTTTCCTACTTTCAAAAGAATTTCAAGAGGCAGAAATTGATAATGAAATACAGGAATAAGATGATTATATTTCTACTTCCTAACAACTATTGGTATTAAACATGACTCATTTTGTTCTGTTCTAGTGTCTGAAATCCTTTCACCTAGTTATGACCATTTTAGATAAACTTTAACAGCTTCTTTATCTTGTCTTTCCCCATTTTCTCTCCTCTATTCAAATACTTCTGCAATACATAGTGTTTCCACTAAAAAATACACAACTGTAAATTTTTTAATCTTCTTTTGTTCCTCTGATACTAAAATCTGGTGATTTTGCTTATTCGCTTGGTACACAGCAGAGGATAAGTAAAGTTTGTTTGTTCTTTCTCTGCTCGGCCCCTGTCTAGAAGTGCACTTCTTCCTTATCCTTTGGTTTACAAACCACTTGGTAAATAATTGACTCTAAGAGTTTCCTTCCCAGGCTATATCATTTATTGGGCAGCTTAGTGCAAAAAGAGATGACTCCCTTAAGACATCCTGGAAATGAAAAGGCTTCAGAGAAAAACAAAGTCCTACTTATCAAAATGAAGTGCTTTTGTTCTCATTTCAGATCTAGTGGCAGGAAGGAAATATCGGCTTTCAGAGGTCTCAATGAAAAATTTGACAAGATGTATGAAATGTTTTTCTTCTTTTTTTTTCATAGCTCAGTCTATGTGTTTCAGGAGAAAAACAAGGTCAATTCAATTGATCACACGCTGTTTCAGCAACACATACACATACATGTAAATGCTCACACTTTGAGTTATAACAGTGAATCTAATTTAGAGCCATAAGAGCTAGGAAATTAAGAGTTAATACTTAAACCCCACCCTTAATTCATCTTGTCATGCCTGAGTATCACTTCTTGTACTGTAAGATCACCCACTGTTCTGAGGCTACTAGACAGAGAATGAAATGAGTTGTACCATTACTGTGTCACAGCAGTGGGAACCAGGGCTGGAGAATGAGCTTGGGTGCTCGCTGTACACGTAAGTGTGAAGCAGGATAGGAGAGAAAGAAAGGAAGACAAAAATAAAGAGTAAGAAAGCAGGCACATTAGCTGCAGGCAAGCTCCTGCTTGCCTTCTGTCCTGTTGATGTCATCTCCCTGTCCTGCTGATGTCCTTGGAGGGCATCTTCAGGGAAGGATGCTGGCTGCCACCCTTGTCACAGCGCCCAGGTTATTACCAGTCTAAACTCTTTTCCCCACAATTGAAATAATATATGAATTACAACCATTGCAGCTGATAAAATGCTGTGGTCTTATTTCCTTGTGAAATGATGTATGTGGGCAGGAAAAGAGGACTTCTCTTCTGCTGAACCCAAAGGCCCCTTGGTTTGTTTAGTTTTGTAATGGCTTGAATGAACAGTACCATAGGTCCCATACCTGCTAAAATGAAACAGTCACATTTTATTATTTATTGTGAATTGCTGCTCTAATTTTTTAAACCTAATCCAGCAGGAAATCATGTATTTAGTACTTGACAATTAGGGAATTAATAAAATCTCTATTACCCAAAGCACAAACCCATGGCACTTAGGGAAACAACAGATTTAGGGAGGGATCATCCTTCTTTCTACTGAAGCCCAAGTGGCTGCTGAGGAGGTAAAAATCATACACACACACACAAAAAAAAAAAAAAAACCAGAAAAAAGTAAATTCATTAAGTGGCTTGCGAGTTTTGTTTTCCTTTTCTATTACTTCACCAGATAAAGGTCTGCTCCTTATTAACAAATCATTTTTTTTCAAGATTTCCTCATCATATTATTAGGCTCCATCAATAAGTAATACAATCTGTAAACTTTTAATGTTAATTTTTGCAATTTGTAAGTTTTTCTCATGAAGCAATTTACAATTTGTACATTTTTCTCATGCAGCAAGGAATTACTATGCCGATGTTCTCTACTAAGATGTATAAGGAACTTCCTCTTTATGCTGTTGTAGAAGAATAACATTACAACGTAACAGTCCTTGAATTTATTCAGAAATGAATATTTATGTCCATTATTGGGAATTTAAAAAATTATGAAAAATAATTATTTGAACCTAAAAATGTGTGCAGTAGATCAGCTATTATATTAACCTTAATCCTGCTATTGTATCACAGATGTACTGAACTGATAATAAAATCTCAGCTACTTGGATTTGCTGGCTTGGAGTGATAACTACCCATCCTGAATCACTAATGATGCTGGTCCCAATTCAGTGACTGTATTGGGAAAAAGCAAAACCAAACCAAACCGAGAAATATTTCCTCTTATTCTTTCCTTGTGAAAGAGCTTTTTGGTTTTGTGGTGCATTTCTTTCTGGAGAAATGTCCTCTTGAAAGGGAAAATACTAAAAATGTATGAGAATCACTGGAGAAGAACAGAAATTTATTTTAAAGCCGTGTACCATGTACGAACGCTGTCTTACAAACAGGATTATTTAATTGGAACCTTAGATCTGTCAAGCTCTATTACTTCAAATGGGGCCTGTCGCTTTTTGAGTTCATTATATATCGAGATTATATTACAATTTATGTTGGGTTGAGTTATTGCTGAGATATAAGGCAGTTAAAAAATGACACAGCAGTGTCAGTGAATACAGCAAAGTCACTGCAGTGTTCAGAAAGGCAAAAAGTCATCTTACTAAATGAGGATCCAAGCTGTCCTGTACCAAGACTGCTACTAATAAATAAAAGGCCTCTGGGAAAAGTGCTGAGCGTACGCTGGATCTATTTTCAGCTTGCATCAGCAGCTGCTGCCCCTGGGATCACATCTTTACGCATACTCTACACCATATGTAATCACTCCAGTGCTGCAACCAGTAAGATAATGAAAGAGCATGGCATAAATCTATACTTGAGTGGAATGCTAAATGAGAAAAATAATACAAAAAGGGGGGAAATAAACCACATTTTCAAGTCATTAGGAAGAAAGACTTTGACATATGAAGTGCTGCAACCATTAATAGCACTTATCATATAGAGTGGAGACAAAGAGACAAATTAATCAAACTGACAGAACTGGGACACTTTATGCTAATGTAGGCTCCTGGGTTTTAGTCTGTATTCCTCTGTGTCTGGAAAACTGATACCATTACAGGGCAGGAAATTGCATGAATAACATGCAACAGATCATAAAAATTCACACACCAACTGCAGAAACACTGCCAAAAGCTCTGTAAAAACACGGATGGAGACCTCAACAGAGAAAGTACCGGCAAGCAATGAATGCAAATAAGTCCAAGAATATCTGCCATTCATGCATTGTAATTAACTATAGGCTTCTCAGTGATAATTATAGTGGTGAAACTGAAGCCTAGAGAGTGAACTCTACAGCTTGCCAGAGACGCTGCCCAGGCTCTGCTTGAAGACTGTTTGCCAACCGGCTGGGACAAGTGCTACTTTAACCTAAATTTACTGACCAGGTTGTTTGGCTTTAAAAGAATGTAAAGTCAACAAAAAATATTAACTGAATCCTTTAAAGGTGGAAAGAAAAGTAAATGGATAATGCAAAGACAAGATGAGCAAAATTTTCTATATAAGTCTGTGTGGGTGGTGCACATAAAGAGAATCTGAGACTGAAAGCATTTTCATAAAATACATGCTGCCTCTGACGTATAAACAACCTCCACTTTAAGAAGAGGCTGTATTTGAAAATGAATGGCAGCAAGTCTTCAGGAATGCTCGTGGGAGTAACTACCCTTTGTTCTCCAATTGCAGACTCCTAGGATGTTGGTGGAGTGAGCACCCCCCCTCCCCGGAAATTTATTCTAATCTATAAAGATAAATTACCACTGTCTTGAGATCTTTGACCTACCCCAGAGGAAGTCTGTGTGCCCTTGATACTGGGAGAAGATGGGCTTGGTAGCTGGAACTCTTAAGATATTTTCCTACCAAAAATAACTATGTGATGAGATGTTAGGCATGGCTAACAAAGTGCATCAGGTCTAGAATCCATTGATATCATGTTTGCTGGCATTCCATGTCTCTGGCCCTCAGTGACCTGGTTCTGAATCCTCCTCTCATTTTTATCTAACATATATCACACATTTTCCTGCCTCTAAAACTCTGCTAAAAGATGTCCTTCATTTATTGGACAACATTAACCAGATAGTTACTCCATTGCCCTGTTCTAGGTGGTAGATCTGCTGATGAAAACACCACAACAAGCTCATAGAAATCTTGTGTAACGATCTATCTATCCAAATGAGGAGACCGAGAATTCAATTACTTTAAAATGTAATAGGTGCTATGACAGAAGTATAGAGAAGGTGCTACAGGCATATAGTGGAAGGACAGTAAATCCAAGGTAGCCTTTCCAACCCACTGAAAATACTACTTACACCTTCTATCCTGTTTCACAACAATTATCTACTCTTCCTTTGGCTAGTTTGGCCCTTCACTTACATGTGGTGTATAGAATTAATTTCTTTCTCTCTTTATAAGATGATAAATTATATGCTGAAAAAATGGAAGAAAACAGTTATATGGATACTGAGGTCTGGGAGCCAATTTAGGAAATCAAACACTATTCATAACCCATTTCCAAGAAAAAATACATTTTGGGTTCAAACAGCTAACACCTTAAACTTCTAGAAGACAATTTGTCCAAACTGTCCATCCTATGCTTCATTCCTAAGTCCTTGGGCTATCAAAAATACAACCTACATTTGAATGGGCTAAAATGCACAAGGTAATGGGAATATTTTAAGTAGTACAGAGAGTGAGGATTCTCCCTACAGTCATGGAATTTACATATTTAAACAAGTCAGATTATTTTAGGGCAGGATCCTCCTACCCCCAAACTTTGGTAAAATGAAAACTGAAAAGCACACTTGAATGTACAAATGAAAATGGAGCTACATCTGTCAATACTCAGTGGTGTGTATATAAGTGTCCTAGGTTATTATTATTGCTATTATAACTATCAGTTTAAGCTGCTCATAAGGGCAGGTCCAGGGATATAGTTAGACTTCAAGGGCTAATCCTTACTCCCAGGCATTAAGCCCATGTGGTTACTCCAGAGGAATGAGAAAAGACAGGTTTTTTTCCCCACCAATTTTAATATTTTATCAGTACATGTTTATAGTGCATGATGCTCACATTCCTCTTGTGAAGTTGGTATATGTACATGTCAATTCTTTTTTGCTCCTCCTCCATCTCTTGGTCCCCTTTCCATTTGCAAAACAGCTTTCTATTTCCTATTACCTATCTTTTATTTTGCTCTTTATTTAGTTTTTGGGCCAACTATATAAGAGAAACTATGTGAGAGATAAGCTTGTGTATCTCATTTATTTCATGTAACACTGTGGTCTCAAGGTGTATACATTTTCCTATAAATGACTCATGTTTCTCTCTCTTTATGGCAGAATGGTACTCCACTATGTATAAATACCATTTTCTTTATCCATTCATCTATTGACTGACACATAGACTACTTTCCAAATTTACCTCTTATGAATTATGCTCCTGCAAAACATGGGCATGCATGTATCACTGTAATATCATGTCTTTAATTCTTTTGGGAAAATAGACGAGAAATAGCTGGGTTGAGTGGAATTCCTATATTTAGTTTTTTAAGGAATCTCCATACAGATTTCCATAATGACTGTACTAGTTTACCTTTCCATTAGCAATGTGGAAGGGTTCCCTTTGCCCTCTAGCCTTGCCAGCATTTGTTATTATTTGATTTCTTGATAATAGCTGTTCTTTATGGAGTAAGACAGAATCTCAGTATTTTTAAAATTTTTATTTCTCAACTGACCAGAGATATTGAGTATTTTTTCCCCTGTATTTTTGGTCATTTGTAGTTTGTTTTCTGAGAAATGTCTGTTCATTACAGTTGCCCATTTTTGAATAAGTCTTATATTTTGGGGGGACGGTCTAGTGTTTTTGAGTTCTTTATATATTCTAGATATTAGTCTTCTGTCTGGGGAATAGCTGGTAAAAGTTTTGCCCATTCTCTACACTGTCTCTTCACCCTGTCAGCTGTTTCCTTTGCTGTGCAGAAGCTTTTTAATTTGATGGGATCTCATTTGCTGATTCTAGTATTATTTCTTGTGTAATTGGGGTACTGTTAAGAAAGTCCTTACCTATATCTATTTTTTCAAGTTTTACCTATTTTATCTTCCAGCAGATTAAATGTTTCTGTTTCAATATTTACAGCTTTGATCTACTTTGATTTTAGTTTAATACATGGTGAGAAGATACGAAGGTCCCTCACTATAATTGTGTTGCAGTTTATATGATTTTTTATGCCCAGTAGTGTTTATGAAGTTGGGTGCACTGATGTATCGTGCAAACATGCTTATAATTGTTATTTCTTAGTCATTCTATCATTATTCCCTTAATTAATATGTAGAGACCTTCTTTGCCTACAGTGATCATTTTTGGCTTGAATTTCACTTTGTCTTAAGTTAGGATAGCTGTTCCTGCTCTTTCCTGGGTTCCTGTAGCTTGGAATACTGTTTTCCTTCCTTTAATTTTTAGTGTGAATTTTTTTTGATTGAATGTATTTCTTGTATATAGCATAATCATTGGGTTTCGTTTCTTGATCCATTCTGTTAATCTGTGTCTTTCGATTGGGACACTGAGACTATTGTTGAAAGGTACTGACTTAGTCATATCATTGCATTATTTTCCTATTACTGACTTCTTTCTCTTTCTCTCCCTCTCCCTCTTCTCTGTAATTGTTCACCCTGCCTGGTGTATTCATTCTATTAGACATTTTGGCATTATTACTTCATTGTCTCTTTCTAGGATATCCTTGGAATTTCTGGTAGTGTTGGCTTGGTGGTCATGAATGTTTTGAGCTGCTCTTTGTCAAGAAATGACCTTATTTTTTCATCAAAAAAATTTTTTTTTGTCTTTTGGAGACATGGTTTCACTATGCAGTTCAGGTTGGCCTTAAGCTCACTCTGTAGCTCAGGTTAGCCTTGAACTTGCAGCAATCCTCCTGCCTTAGCCTCCTGAGTGCTGGGTTTACAGGCTGGTGCCACCATGCCCAGCTTTCTCCATCAATTCTGAAAGGTATTTTTGCAGGACATATCAGTTTGGATTGGAAGTTGTTTTCTCTCAGGGCTTGAAACACTTCACTCCAATTTCTCCTGGTTTTTAAGGTCTGTGTTGAGAAGTCTGCTGCAATTCTTCTGAGTTTACCTTTATTAAGTGATTGGTTGCTTTTTTCTAACAGCTTTTAGGATTCTGTTCCTGTGTTGCACTCCTGAGATTTTGACTATGAAGTGTCATGGGCAGGTTCTTTTTGATCATGGCTATTTGTGATTCTATATACCTCACTTAGATGTATGTTTAATTCTTTGCTTATATTTGGAAAGTTTTCTGCTATTATTTTGTAAACAGATTTTTTAATGCTATTTGTGCTGTCTTCTGATTTTGCACTAATTCCAGTTATTCTTAGCCTTTTATTTTTGCATCATCTAGCAGCTGGAAGATCCATTTTTCTCTTCTCATGTTGTTTTTAAAGTATCTCTGAATAAGTCTCCTCTGACTATCTTCTAGTTTTAACACTCTAGCTTCACGCTGGTTGCTTCTGCTGCCCATACTTTCAATGGAATTTTGAATCTCCTGGGTTTCTATTTGAAACCTTTTCATGGACTCGAATTCTCCACTAACATGGTCATACATGCGTTGTATAATTTTGTTTAGCTCAGGTAGCTTTTTGTTAATGTCTTCTGTAAACTCCTTGATCACTTTATTACATCCAATATCTGTTTAATTATATCTTCTGTGAGCCTGTGGAGCATGTTACTAATCTGTTTTTAATCTCCTCTGTTACCCTTCTGAGTAATTCAGCTGTGTGGATTTTGCTTTCCTACCCCTCAAATCCTTGATTGGCTTTGGGAGAGTTGGAGTTTTGGCAGGCATTTTGTTGCCTTGTCTGCTCATGTTTCAATTGTTGTTTTGTTTTGTTTTTGCTGAAGTTTATGGTCACTTATAGTGGAAAGGTTTTGTTGCTAGAATTGAGATCTCTTTAGTTAGTGTCTAGTTTTTCAATTTACATACTCTGGATGTGTCACTATAATCCTTTGCCTCTGTCCCAAGATCTGGGCACCTCTGTTTATTTGGGGGGGGAGGAGGTGTAGTATAATTGGCTCAGCACCCAATTATCTGAGACTGAACTGCAGTATTAATGACACAAATTTAATGTAGATACTGGCATACAGAGCAAGCCTATTAATAGCAACAACCATGCTATTGTGTCTGTAGCATGTAACCCAGCAACAATATCATCCAAGACAAACTGGATATTGACATGCTATAAGAGCCAATACTGTACCACTCTTATCCATAGAAAAATAATCTATAGTGTAAATACTAAGACAAACCAAATACAGACATACAATAGATACCTATGCTGCAATACCTGTACTTCCACTAACATGTTTCCAAGAAAATAAGACCTAGCTGGAAAATAATCAGTTGTGAAAACTAGAGATCAAAAATGCCACTCTTGATCAGCTTATCTTTGATTTACTTGCCTTACAGTGTAGCCTCTGTGTAAAAGAATAGTGATGGTAAGTAAGGCAAGGATAGGCTGATTAGGGCTGGCATTTTTTGAGCTCTAGTTGTCAAAGCTGATTGTTTTTCTAGGTGTTATTTTTGGGAAAGAGGATAACAGTAGAAAAGAATTCAACAGTAATAACTATCTCAAGATTAGTAAAGCTTAATGCTTATAATAGTAAAGATATAGGGGGTTATGAAGAACGAAAAGAAAATTTGAAAAATTAAACAATGGATGATGAGAGAAAAGTGAGTAAAAAGATATTAATTCAATTAGATAAAGGTAGCAGAAAATAATAAAGGAGAAAAAGATGAGAGAAAAAAGGCAGAAAAAGAAACAAATGGAGAATAAGCAAGAAAAGAACCAAACAGAAAAAAAGAGAAAAAAGACAGATTTCCTCAAACCTCAAAAAACTACTGTGGAGGGGGAGGGAGGTGGGTGGAGAGAGAGAGAGAGAGAGAGAGAGAGAGAGAGAGAGAGAGGAGGAAGAAGAAGAGGAAGAGGAAGAGGAGGAGGAGGAGGAGGAAGAGGAGGAAAAATTCAGTGAAAGAAAAAAAACTTTCTCTGTATATTTGAAAAATTCTGCAGTTCTGGAATCCAGCAAGTCATGGTTTTCTTCACTTAGCTCTCCTGTGGATTTCTGAGGTGCCCTCCTATTCCAGAGGCCTCTCTGTTTGGTTATCCTCAGCTGTGGCAACTGTCCAAGCCAAGGTGTGTCCTTGCTCATACCGGCAGATAGGGAAGATAATCGTGCCTCAGATCTGTGCTGGATGCAGGCAGCATGGCAAGGGTTTAAGCAATCTTAATGTCAGTACTTTCAGATCCAGTTGTTTGAGTGGAACACAAACTGGGCCTGGCTTCTCATCACTCTCATGGAAGGTGAAGCCTGTGTCTTTCCTGGCATAGTTTAAATTTTTCAAGTATTCTCTGTATAGCCAGTACCCTCTCTGTGACTGTATCTTGGGGCTGTCTGTCACTTAGTCACTGCGGAAAGGAAATGAAGTTGTTTTTCAGGTGTTCTGAGTCTCAGAATCGAATGATCAAAAAGAAATAAAAATTTAAAAAGAGCTGGGGATATACCTCAGTGGTAGAGAACCCCTGGGTTTGATCCCCAGTACTGATAAACAAATAAAACCTCTCTCTTTGGCTATTAAAAAAAAAAAAGAATTGAATGATCAATCCCTTCCCCAAAATGGCACCTGACTAAGCACTTTTCCCCAGATGACCCCAGTAGGGTGGGCACTGCATTGGGTTCCCGCACTGTGTGCCATGTAGAAGTCGTCACCTTGGGGCAAAAGCCCAGTCTGCTTTTGCAGTTCAGAAAGCCATGGACTCCTCCTGGTGTCAGTTGCTGGTCCTATTCATTTATCTGCTTGGCCTCCAGCCCTGGGGGTTTATCTTGTGTCTGTGGAGGCAGGCTCTCCTTTTGGGGAGCTGGGGTAAGCTTCTAGACAGCTTTGTTCTTTTCCCTGTGTTGTAGCCTGTTTCTTCAAGTTCTCTGTAACTTCTAATTTTCCTGTCAGTTTCTGATTCCCAGAGATCTACTGCTTTTTTTCCTTTGCCAGATTGTATTTTCCAGGTGTCTGGATTTTGAGTCTGAGGCTGAATTTGGTTGCTGAGCACTACTCTGCTATTTTGGTTCCCCCAGATGTGTTTTTTCTTTATTGATTTTTAGGTATAAGGACCCTTACCTGAGAACCCAGACCTTGGTGTATTAATAATCTACCAGTGTATTTACAGAAACCTGTTGACCTCCACTGAAAAGTACTGAGTTTTGAAGTGATATTGTTGCTTTTCTTTTTCTAGTCTATATCTTTTACTTCATAACATCATAGGGCTTTAAAATATATTATTCATTTTGTTTACCTTTTGTTTAATTTCACTGTATGTGTCAGTTAATCTTAATCGTCAATCTTAATAGATTAGGGACTCCTCCTGAAGGGAGCTTTTAATCCTCTGTGAGTTAAGCTACTGATGCTCATACCTGAATGTGCAGCTAAAAGGTGGAATATACTCTGTCTTTGGAGAGTATATTCCTTTTCTGCTGCTCCTCCCTGGTACTTTGTCTGCTTTCAGCTATCATGAAGTTTTCATTTTTGTTCTACCATGCTCTCCCACCATGTTCTTGCCTGAAAGTTAGCTGAGCATAACTAAATTCTCTGAAACTTTGAGCCAAATTAAACTTCTCCTTAAGGTTATGGGTGTTGGGTATTTTGTATCAGCAATAGGAAAATTGGCTAATGCAGTGTCTTTGCCGTTTTCTCTTATCAACATAGTCAAGGATAATACTACTGACTGGCATAGACCCATTAATTTTCAGCATTTCATTAACTACAGCTATAGCAGCCTCATTCTTTATGTATTGATCACAAAGTGGTCCTTGAATTAGAATGAAAGCTTACTGATGACAGTCTAATTTCCAGTTAGGATATCCCAAAGGTATGACACAGAATAATTACTTAAGCTTAAATACAATGAAAAATAATTGTATTCACAACGATTTCTACCTTAAGGATGGCCAAAAAGAGCACATTCTCAGAGAGGGAGAATTTTGGGGAATATGATGGCAAAAACTGAAAATTCACTTTAATGTTTCCTAAACTGCGGAGCATTTACGTGATTCCTTTTTTTTTTTTGAGGCGCCGGGGATTGAACTCACAACCTCGCACCTGCCAGACAGGCGCTTAAGTCACTGAGCCAAACTCCTGGCCCTGGTTTTTTGTGGCAGGGTCGCACTGTGTAGCTCAGGCCGGCCTTGAACCCACAACGCTCCGCCTACCTCAGCCTCCCGAGTGCCGGGATTAAAGGTGTGCACCACCACGCCCGGCTTGTGATTCCTTATTTCAATGAGTACATTAAGTTCTGAGAAAATGACAAAAGGATAAGAAAAGAGGCCATATCTAAGACAGACTAGAAGTTTTTTTTTTTTTTTTTTGGTACTGGGAATCAGACTCATGACCTCGTGCTTGCCAGGCAGGCGCTGTGCCATTGAGCTATACTCCTGGCCTAAGACTGACTTGAAGAAATGCGATTGTAAGTGAGAAAACAATCCTAGTGGCAACTTGCTATTTTTAGCTGAAATCTCTTTAAAAATCCTGGTCTGGGGACCACCATGAAAACTTGACAGATTAGTCAGGTTTTGAGCCTTTCCAGGAAGTTAACACCCAGAAGACACATGGGATTGGAATATTGTACCTAAAGTACTATGCTCTTAGTTGACAAGGCTAAGTAGCACTCTGTGTCTCTGGATGGCTAGCAAAGAGGAATGCTGACTGGCCTTGCTATAACAGTGAAGACAGAAACAGGGTGGGGTGGGAAGGGGACTGCTGGCTCTGTGGAACTCGGGTTCCGGAGAAGAGGCTTCTTAATAGGAGGCTATGGTTGTTGTGGGAGAAGTTAGGGTGGTCAGTTCACAGCGAAAAGAACCTAAATATATTGCTAAGGTAGTAGGTCAGAAGTACGTAGGGAATATCTTTACTATGTACAGAAAAATTCCTACTCTCTTCCTCCTCCTTTAAGTGGAGAACAAAATTCTCTATAAAGGAGTAAACATGATTTGCAATTATTGCCTTTATTTTACAGTGATTCTTTCATTTATTCATTCAATGAATATTTACTGAGTACCGACCATGTGTTACACACTGTGCTTGGCTCTAGGGACAGGAGGGTGAACAAGGTGAATTACCCTATTCTGCCCTGCCTTCCACTGTGTCCTCTCTCTACACTTCAGCAACAGAAAATGAAGTTCCTAATAACAAACTCATGTCCTCCATATCCCATGTACGGAAGAACATCTAAATTATGTGGATGCTCACAGCAGCCAAACAAGTGCTACGCCTTTTAAAAATCTTTACTGAATTCAGGGTACAAAATCCATATTTAAAAACCTATAGCTTTTCCATACACCAAAAATAAACTAGCTGAGAAAGAAATCAGAAAAATAATTCCATTCACAATAGCTTCAAATAAATGAAGAAACAAACACATAAACCGATAAACCTAGGAATTAATCTAATCAGAGATATAAAAGTCCTCTAAAATGAAAATTGTGGAACACTGAAAAAATAATTGAAAAAAACACCAGAAGATGGAGAGATCTTCTGTGTTCATGGATGGCAGTTTTAATATTGTCGAAATGGCCATATTAGCAAAAGTGATCTACAGATTCAATGCAATACCCATCAAAATTCCAATGACATTCTTCGCAGAACTAGAAAAAACAACCCTAAAATTCATATGGAAATGCAAAAGACTCAGAATATCCAAAGCAATCTTAAACAGAAAGGGCAAGCCTGGAAATATCATCATAATTTATATTACAAAGTCTTTGCAATGAAAACATGGTATTGGCACAAAAATAGATATATAGACAGTGGAATAGAATAGAAGACACAGAAACAAACCCACAAAACAGCCATTTGATTTCTGACAAAAGGATTAAAAATATATGTTGGAGAAAAGCCTCTTTAACAAATGGTACTGGGAATACTGGCTATTTATTGC
>RJWM01023346.1:0-32294 GCA_004363535.1 Dasyprocta punctata
GCCGTGTCTCCTCCTTTATGGCCGCTCATGACTCTATCTGATGACAAAGCGGCTCTTTGCCATTTAAAGGTCGAATGCCAGTAATACAGAGATGGTATTTTATCATCAGATGAGTGCAAGCAGAAAGGAGATGAAAACTAGGTGAATTGCACCAAGTGCAATCATGTCCCTGGACTGAGATTCCTTGAAAATGTGTAATATGCCTTCAATTAACCTTTTACAAATACTTGGTCACAGGGACCAATTTATCTGAAGGTGGGTAGCTGTGTTTGCAAAGCGCTTATTGCCTGCCAAGATGGAGGAAGGGTCAGCTGCTATTCTGCACTCCTCTCAGCGAGAGAGTCCTCTACATTTCCAAGAGATTAAGAAATGATGCTTCTGTTAGCCTTGATCCCAAAACTTAGCTGTCAGGGACCATACAGCCTGGGGTGTCTACCAACAAAGAGAAGTTCTAGTCTGCTCTAGGAAGAAGCTTTTTAAATGTTAGTCTCCTTGAGGAATTGAAATAAATAAATGTTGCAAAATAGAACGTAATTACAATAGTGAAGGTAATGCAGGTCTATGTTAAAGGCTACTTCGTAATTTAAAACCTTTCAACACGTCTGCTTTCTTAAATTCATTGAACATCACGAAATAGACAAAGAGTTATTATTTTGGGGTGATGCAGAGAAGCCAGTGAATGCTTCAAGGTCACTGACATAGGATGCAGCAGTGTCGGAATTTTGGGTCACAAGATTTTTAGTCCAGTACTACTTCTACCACTGTGGTTGCCTCCCAGAATCATAGCAGAGGGCAAGATTGGCGTCTGCAAAGAGAAGAGACGCCGCACTCCTGCACAGAGGAGATCCCAAGCAGTTCCACCCTGGTCAAGGGGAGCTGGATGTATCTTTCTCTGTCACAAGCTGGGCCTTGCCCTTTCTATTTCTCTCTCTTGAACACACACACACACACACACACACACACACACACACGTGCACGCACACGCACGCGCACGCGCACACACGCATGCGCACAGAGCAGCAGTAGCAGTAGCAACAAGAAACCTGCTTCTTTATCAAGATACAGTCGTAAGTCCTCTTAGGAACCCCAACAAAACCAATGAGGAAGGGACCCGTCACGTGCTGGGAACTTCACTCAGATCTTTGTTTCTGGCAGCATTTAATACTTAAAACAATTACAGAAGTTAGTCATGGTTTTCCCTAATTTAGAGGTGAAGATCACTACGTTAGGGAAGGGTGGGGCTTGGATCCAAATGCAAGTTGACCAGTCCTGAGTCTTTTTCTACTCTTTCGGTGCCTAGTTTCCTGGGAAGGAAAGCATAGCGCCTACATGGGCCACACAGGTGGAGGCAGAGAGAGGCTGGACCAAGCCTTTGGAGTGGGCTGGCCACCTGGCTCTCGGTCAGCCCATCCCAGTTTGACCTTGAGGCCACAGAGCCTTGTCTCTTCCGAGCCTGAAACGCCTTTGTCAAGGAGGGGCCTGGGATTCCTGCAGAAAGAGGAAATAATTAATTCCTTCAGTAATAATAGAAAGAGACTCGAGCAAAATTCAAGTCTGAAAAACTAATCAATCATATTCAGGGAATTAGAAAATATCAGTTCCCTCGCCTATGAAATATTCATAAGAATGCCATTGCCTAGCGTTGCAGGATTAAAAACTGCCAATAATGAAAGGGCTTTGAAATTCTAATGCATTCTATTAATATTTTCATTACTAGTAATCCACATGTATTTTCTATTCTTTTATTGCTCATTTTGTACTCAGGGTAAAAAGAACAGGGAAAGGGTGTGCGGAGTCTAGCAGTATTACTGGAAATGCTTACGTTGCGTAGGATACTCTGGTGGTGACGGCAGGGACTATTTCTTTCTGCTCAGTCCTCTTCGCTCCAAAGCCCTCAGTATCTTAGGAGGCTGTGTTCTGGGCAAATTCTCAACACTGAAGTCATTAGGCCTGTAATTTACCCCCCACTAGAACATGAGAAAATGTAATCAAGTAAATATTATTGTTTTTCCTTCCTTTCTTAGCAAATTACCACCTTCCGTTCTGCTATTTCCCCAAGCTCTACTAGTTGAACAAGTCTGGAACTGATCTCTTGGCAGAAAAAAAAATCTTTTAAATCAAAATGCTGCCATCTGTGAGACGTTCTTCTATCCTCAAGCCCAGCAACTCCCTTCAGAAATCAGGAAATAAATTCCAATTTGGCTTTAACTAAAGATGTTCAATTGGGTTGTTAAATTCCACATAGTAATTTTCCCGTGCGTTGTAAAATAGAAATTGCCAAACAAGATGAATTCTAATGCCGCTAGGACAAAGATGTAATTCCTTCCTTCTCCTTAGAGGAATTCTACAATAGAAGGAGCTTCAGAGTGCAAGCAATGTACGAGACTTAGGAGAAAGATGAGGAGGAAAAGGAAGGTAAAAGGAGAAGGAAGAAGAAAAAGATAAAAGAATGGAAGAACAAAAATTGCTGAGGATTTCTCTTTTCATCACACAAGAGATACACTGTAGTGTTTGTGTGTGTGTGTGTGCCCGCATGCACACGCTGTTCCTCGATACATGCCAGCAATGTGCCACTGTCACAGGCAGTTGTTTACCTACATGCACTCGCCTAGATACATCAGTAGCTTCTTTAAAATGCTTTAATGAGGACAGATTCAACCAGAACTTGCTTGGACAATGAGTTAATGAGTGGGTCATGTGTTTCACAGAGATATTTGAGGGTAGGTTTGAGAATTCAGTTTTGTTGAGATACCAAGACACTTAATAGCCTTCAGTAATCTATCTTTTTCTGTCTTTTTCTCGATTTCTTTTTCTTTTTTCTTTTCTTTTCTTCTTTCTTTCTTTCTCTTTCTTTCTTTCTTCCCCTCACTCTCTTCTCCTCTCTCCCTCTCTTCTTTCTTTCTCTTTCTTTCTTTCTTTCTTTCCTCTTTTTCTTTCTCTTTCTTTTTCTTCCTCTTTTCTTTCCCTCCCTCTTTGCCCCATACTTTCCTTCCTTCATGTTTTCTTCTCTAAGTTCTTCCCTCCCTGCCTCTCTCTCCTTTATCTCTTCCTTATTTCTATCTTTTTTCTTTCATTCACTTTGAAGTAGTAAGATGATAAATGATTCTGTTCTTAAATAAGAAGTATAAAATGTTATATCTAACATGCATCTATTTCTCCTTTAACATAGTGCAGACAAGAGCATTCATTTAAAATAGATTCTCACTTCTAATTTTTTACCTTTACTAGGACTTGGAATATGGCTTAGTGGTGGAACACTTGCTTAGCATGTATGAGGTCCTGGATTTGATCTTCACAACTCTAAATGTATGTCGGAGCTTTCCTTTCCTGCACAGCATAGAGCAAAGGATAAACCATTCCCATAACTCTTCAGTACTCTGAGGAAAACTTCCAAAGCCAGCTTCCCTAGAATCACATGCCTCCACAAGGAAATCTTGTCATGATTCCAACACTTTCGTCCTAATCCCCTGGAAATTAAGGGTGTCGTATTTTCCTCTTGCTCTCTCAAATTGCATGCACTCTACTCTCCTGGAATGGTGGAGCAGACAACAAGATACATGCAGGCAATTCATATAGGTAGATCAAAAGGTAGGGAGTACCTACATACTCGGACTGCATAATTTCAATGTGACCCAATGCAATGCTCTCATAGGTTACCTCATTTAGTTCTCCCTAAGGCTCCGTAGAGCAGATATGGAAAATGTATTGACAAATCAGGGGACAAAGGTGTAGCTGTGTTAGGTGACTTGCTGCTGCTGTTACGAATAATCTCTGTTCATACTTGAAACATAATAGGTGCTCAAAAATACAGCTGTCCAGTATCTGTGGGGATTGGTTCCAGTATTCACATACATAGCAAAATCAGTGGATGCTCAAGTTCTTTATGTAAAGTTGTGCAGTATTTGTATACACTCTGTGCACATTCTGCTGTACACTTTAAGTCATTTCTCAATAACTTAAGTTATTGAGAAATAGTATATGAGTATTTACATTACTCATATAATGTAAATACCATGAAACACTTGTTTTACTATATTTGTAGAGAATAAAGGCAACAAAAAATACCTATACATTTGCAATGCAGATGTACTTTTTCAAGCATTTTTGATCCAAATCTTATTGAATTCATGTATGTGGAACTCCTGGATACACAAGAATGTGTTTGTTACATGATCAAATGATCAAACATGAAAGCACGTCTCCCTGACTCAAACTCATGTCAATTTCTGATGACTTCATGATGCCTCGGCAGAACTATTCATGTAAAATGTGTTCTGATTGTACCATTGTAAGCACCCACAGTTATTCAATGATTTATTGAGTTAAGTGATTGATTCCTCAGAATTTTCAAAATTCATCTTTTATCTTATGCTAGATTCTTACCCACTAAAGAATCCTGTGTTAGGAGACTGCATGCCACAGCAAAAACCACTGAAACTTTGAAGATAATCACAACTAGAATCACCTGTCCAATACACATGTGATTTGTAAATAAGTTCAGTGAAGTAAGTTAGGTGATGAGATCAAAGTACTGCTGAGTGGGACTAGGGTACAGTGAAGATAAAATGTACGTAGTGACCAGGCTCAATTTAAAGACTGGGAAGCTGTACAGAGGCAGTAACTCCCAGGATGACATACAAGGGTGAGCTTGTGGGTGTAGGGGAGCTTCTGGCTGGGAAAGCCTAAGACAAATATGATCAAGGACACTGGTGTCTGGGCTGTCAAAGACCATTAAGAGAGACCTTTTTGAATAATTGTTCTCATTTCCAAAGTGGGGAATGCTGCAGATCTATACTCTTGTACTGATCACCTGAATTTCTTATAGATACTGCCTCAGTAGGTTCTGCCGGGAAGATGGGACTCTGAATTTCCCGCAAAGTGCTAGATGGTGCGTATGCTGCCGGCCATGGGCCGCACTGTGAGCAGCAAGGTCACAGGTGAGTTTATGAGAAGAGACGGAAAACTGCACGTGATGCCCTGTCATTTTAGTTTTGTGTTTGAGTCTATAATGTAGGTGCGAAGTATCAGATCAATAATAATCTGCTTTGACACACTTATCTTTGACTCATGCACAGCTAGTTTTTCCTATTCTCCATTCTCTCTTTTTTTTTTCATTTCTTACTTAATTTATAGTAATATAATGAGCATCTGTGACCCGACCACACCAAACAAAATCTAGAATTTTGGTGGCTATTTATGTTTAAGACACGTTTTCCCTTTCCTTATTTCTTGATTTCACTCACTGGATGTAGCCATCATCCTGAACCCCACAGAATTAAGTCAACTTTTGTTACTGTAATGAAATATCTGAAGTTGGAAAATACATTAAGTATTCGTTTTGGCTCATGCTTCTCATGCAAGGTTAAGAAGCCACATCTGATGAGGGACTTGGTAGCAGAGGTGGTACAGGAGAGATGGGAGAGACAGAGAGAGAGAGAGTGAGTGAGAGAGAGAGAGAGAGAGAGAGAGAGAGAAAGGCAAAAAGAAAGAGAGGCAGCAGGAGAGAGAGGGAGAGAGGCAGAAAGAGAGTGTTTAACCATAGGGATTCTACCTTGATGACCTTATCTAATCCTAATCACAACCAAAAGGTCCCACCTCTAAGCACCCTAGTCAGATTAACCTTTTACCTTCTAAATAACTCACAATGGAGAAGAAATTTTAGCATATGGCATTTTTGAGGATGCACTGAAACTGCAGCGCCTATTTTCATTATGCTCTTGCAGGTCATCTTCTGTAGTTTTACTCTATTAGCATCTCTAATAATATTCTGCATACATATGTATTGCATTTAACTTTATAAAAAGGATGTCAAAGGGCCGGGAGTTTGGCTCAGTGGCTTAAGCGCCTGCCCTGGCAGGCGCAAGGCTGTGAGTTCAATCCCCGGTGCCGCAAAAAAAAAAAAAAAAAAAAAAAAAAGGATGTCAAATTATACGTAATCTTCATGGAGCTAGGAGCTAGGTTTTCACTTAATAGGCTGTCGCTGAGATGTACCCAGACTGTTGGATACTGCTATAGCTACTAACGTTGGGGCCTACATAGCATCTCAGTGTGAGGGCATTTTGCATGTACTCTCCCGTACTGGGCATTTGCATTGTTTCCTGTGTTTTTGTTTGGTTTTGCTTTTGTTTTGACATAGTAAGTAGTGCTGCTATGAACTTTCTTGAAAATTTCCATTGTATGCTTATTTCACTTGGGCATACACCCAGGAGTGTAATTGCTGAGTTACTGAATATTTTTGTGTTCAGTATTGGGAAGTAATAGCTCAAAATGATTGCACTTTGGGGTCGCTTTTCCCATCTGCCGTGTCCCACCCCCTGTGCCCACCCGCAAGGCACCTGCCCCTTCCAGACAAAGCTTCCTTCTCTCCCCTGCTTCCTGTGCTCCAGGAACCCAGAGCCTGGGCATCCCTGGGAACCAATTCCTCTTTAACCCCTGAGAGGCAGATTTGGGGTATTCCTGGCCCCAAATATTCCTAGATAATTGACTGGTGTTAAGTGCTTAACGGATTGGAACTCATGAGACATGGATGCTCCTGCTGAGACCACCCAGCTAAAGATTTTGTTTTAATCAACCCTTTGGGTAAGATTTTATACTTTTTTACAAGGGCTGATTTAAAATATTATATGATTAAACTAAAAAACAATCTTATTACTGAGAGAGACATATTGCCATTAATCCCCCTTAAAATATTCTCCCTTGCTTCAAACGTGTCTATGCCATCATTCTTTGTTATTAATACACGTTTGCACTGCATGATGTTTAGGAGTTGGCGCATGTACATAACTCATCTTAATTCCTTTTCCATCCCCTTTCCTTCCCCTCACTCCATCTCGTGGTCTCCTTCCCATTTGAAAAAGATCTATCTCCCTACCTCCTATTATTTTTTATTTAGCTCTTTATTTATATTTTGGGTTTCTCAAGTAAGAGAAACTATGTGAAATTTTAACTGGTGTGTCTAATTTATTTTATTTAACATTATGGTCTCAAGGTGCATCCATTTCCCTACAAATAACTCGTTTATCTTTCTTTGTAGCAGAGTAATACTCCACTGTATGTAAATACATTTTCTTTTTCTATTCATCTGTTGTTGGACATAGAGACTGCTTCAAAGATTTCACTATTATGAATTGTGCTGCTGTAAATATGGGTATGCACACGTCACTATAATATGATTTCTAACTTTTTCGGGAAGCTTACTAGAAGGGGAATGGCTAGATCAAGTGGAATTTCTAGTTTTAGTTTTTTGAGGAATCTCCATACTGATTTCCAGAGTAATTGTACTGGTTTATGTTCTCACCGACAATGTAGACGAGTTCCTTTTTCCTTGCAGTCTCTCCAGTGTTTGTTATTATTTAGTTTCTTGATGTCGGCCATTCTTTCTGGGATCATTCTGGTCACTTTCTAAAGCAGTTCTGAAAATTTTTTTTCATGACTGTCTTTACAAAATATAATCAAACATAAGGCGAATGCTGATGGCAGTGCCATCTAATGGCAAAGTAGGCTTCTAACCCCATCTCTGTGTCCTCATCCATCCTTCTCACTGAATCTGGCCCCATGCAGCTTCCTGCTCCTCCTGAAAGTCAAAATGATCTGCAAAGTAAATGCTTTGAGTTGATTCCAGACGCTGAAGCAGCCACTACAGGGCAACTAAAGATACTCACGAGAGAAAACTTCTAAACCTGCTTCCGAAAGAGGCAGGAAATTATATGAGTATGTTCAAAGCAAGAGGGAGTATTCTGAGGGTGATTAATGGCAATGTGTCTACTATATTACATTTTAAAACATTTGACATATTCATTTTAAATATTTTCTGATCACGCATATACTGATATTCTTAAATGACCCCTTAATTTATAGAGGCATGAAAGTTTTCTTATACATCTTCATTGGTTCTTTTCCCTTTTTAATTTAGGAAATATTTATGCTTCATTTTTTCAAAATTTGTATTTTTGGTTTTCAACATTTTCTATTTAAGGCATATCTAGTATCTGGATTTCAGCACTTGTGATATTGTATGCTTTTGTCGATGTCTCTTCTTCCACCTGGGAAGTGTTCTCGTTTTATATCTAGCTTTATTCCCTGGTTTCATTCTGCTTCCTTACTCCATTTTCATGTTGCTAGCATGTAACTGGCAGGGCTGCCAGTCCACTTTCTCTTTTTGCTGAATTACTGAAGTATTAGTTTCCCCCGTCTGTTCTTGTTAGGCTTTCACGACAACACGTACAGGGCTTCAGTGCTTCTCTAATTCCACTCCTGAGGACTCCTGAACCAGAGATCTAGATACAGCAGGTGAGGGACAGGTTCTCCTCCATCCCAAGGCAATGGCAATGAAAGAGCAGAATTCTCATGTTTTCTCTGCTTCACCCTTCCCCAGCCAACTTCCTACACACCATGCACACATGCACGTGAGCTTGCCACACACATGCATGCACACGCGCGCGCACACACACATGCACACAGACTCTTTCACCCATACTCTTTTACAACTTCTTTCTATTTCTTGCATTTCCCTTTGTGGTCTCTGCAAGTTTACTCTTAGTATATGGATTCAGCATTCCTTTAAAGTTTAGCATTTTGGCTAGATTCAAAACTAGTTCTCAGAATTATTACTTCTGATTCTTCATTTTACTGATGAGACTAGTAGAGACCAAAGAAGCTAAGCGTCCAGCACATAGCTTCCCAGCAGTAGATGTCAGTACGGCCTTCTGCCCCAAGTAGTTCACTAAAGGCCAATGTCACTTACATTTACAGTGGTAGTTAGAATTTACTTAATGTTGACTCAGTTATTATAGCAATAGCTGACAACCTATTGCATAAGTATTAATAACTTAATTCTATATTGCAAAATATTGACAGGCCCAACTACAATTCACTTAATCCTTCAGAAGGGTGAAAAAAAGGAAGAGGAATACTCTACTAATTAACAAAACAACAAGAATTATTATTTAAAAAACATATACAACTGGGAGACCAAGCACCTACATTTGTTGAGGGGAAAATATACTGCATGCTTCCATTTACATAAGGTCCTACAAAAGGTAAAACACACCTAAAATGACCAAAAGGAAATAAGCAGCTGTCTGGGATGGCATGGGAGAAGGTAGGACATTGACTGGGAGGGGTCTGATGGAAACTCTCTAGAGTGATGGAAATAATATACACTTTAGTTGGAGTTATGGCTACATGAGTATAAACATTTGTCAAAACTCAATGAACTACACGGGTGTGGTATGCATGCCTACAATCCCAGCACTTGGGAGGTTGATGCAGGAGGATTGTTCCAAGCTTGAGGCCAGCCTGGGCTGCAAAGTGAGCTCAAGGCCAGCCTAAACTGCATAGTGAGACCCTGTCTCAAAATAAGGCAAAAAAAAAAAAAAAAACTTCAATGAACTCTTCTCTCAAAGCATGCATTTTATTTTATGAAAAACATGCATTGAAATTTTTTGTTTTTTTTATTTCAAACAAAAAGAAAGTAAGATTATAAAAGAAATAGTAAAATACTGCTCAGTAAGCACTTAGTTTTATAGATATTCATGAGTTTTATATTATCTTTATATATGGAAAAAGAAGGAAGTCAAGAAAATTTCTGGGCCTTCTGTAGAATCATATATTTTGATATGTTCCATTCCCACCTTCCCAAGTAACAAGAAGTTGAAGCACAGAAAGGTAAATGAACATGTGCCAAGCTATAAGCAATGACTCAGGGAAGGAGCTTCCTGAGCGTTTCATTATGCCAGGTCACTTGGCACTTGTTAGCTGCACATCCTCAGATAAAGAACTTCACCTCTGATTCAATGCAACTCTCTTCAACACACATGCTACTGAAACCAGCAAATTCATACAGCAAATTCTCCCAACACAGCATTAGACAAAGTTACGCCCTACATACATTATTTAAATGGAGTCATGTCATCATCATGGCCATTATCAGTTTTTCAACACATATAAATAATTGAATACGATACAAACTAAAATATTCAGCAATACAGACAGGAAGAGTCAATAAAATTATATAATTCAGTAAATTAAAATTTCCCTTTAAAAGTCATCAAACAAATTGCAGAAGTAAATGTTTCCATGCTGAAAGAGATTTGAAGCTCCAGACAATGAGGAAATGTTTTCAGAATGTAGAAAATAAGCTTATAAGATGATATCCACACATAGATCCTGTAGTAAAATTTCTTATTTTAACAATGATGCTGAAGTCAGTGAGATGGTAGAGTAGGAAATTCCTGACTTTCTCTCTCCTTGAGAGGGTAAAAAAAGGTTGGCATCAGATTTCTCCTCGACTATACTAAATGTCAGAAAATAATGATAATAAAGGGAGCAGTAATGAAAGAATTCTATGTTCAACTTAGCTATCATCCATGTGGAAAGAAACAAGTAGAAATTCAGAGTAATGTGAGCCTCTATAGCCTGCCCTTCACTTTACCCCACTCCACCCAATTACCTGAAGAAACGTTGTTCAGCCAGCTTAGTGATGAACAGAAACAAAGCAGTCAACTTTGGAGAAGGTGGGCATAAAATAAATTATGGAGAAAATTCAGATCACAAAAAAAAAACCAATGAAGAAAGAAAATAATTACTTAGCTATTATTTAATACTAATAAGTTAAAACAAGGTAAGTATCAGAGGAATTATTGACAGAGAAAAATCTACAAACATCACTATTTAAAAATCATTCACACAAACGATGTGTCATTTTTAAGAATGAGAAGAGGGTTGCTAAGTCTTTTATTCCATACTAGTTGATTTAACAGGCATGATATTATTCTTGACCTATTAGGGAGGCAGAAATTCATTTTTTAGATAAAAAGCGTAGCTCTTGTATAAATGAAACTGAATGTATAATTTCCAGAGCACTAGGGGATAAAAGCATATGTGGATACTCTGATGTGCCAGTCTCCGTTTTAAGTGCAGTATGCATGCTGGCTGAAAGATCAAAGTCGTCCCATGAGGTGGGAGCCATCCTTGCCACCCCTATTTTACGGAAGAGAAAACTGAGGGAGTTTGGTTTCTTGGGAGTCTATAACTAGTACGTAGTAAAGCCACAAATCAAATCAAGCAGCATGGCTTCAAAACGCATGTCTTTACCCAGCACATTCCAGATGTTTAAGCAACAATAAAAATCTAGAAAAGGAAAAAAGAGAAGTCAGGTACAACGGCACAGGACTGGAATCTCAGCTACTCAGGGGGCTGAAACAGGAGGATTACTAATTCCTAGAAAATTTAGTGACATACTATCAAAATAAAAAGTAAAGAGATGCAGCTCAACACTGGAGAGTTTGCCTGATATGTGCAACAGCTGGGTTCAAGCCCCAGTACTGAAAAATAAATAAATAAGTAAATATATATATACATACATGCATACATACATGCATGAAGAGAGGCAAGAATGGAGCACTTTTATGTGGACAAATGTGCTTCAACCACAGGACCTCGGCGGACCTGCAGGATCGCAGGTGACCCCTCCCTGCACCCAGAGGACCTGGGCTGGTGGGAGCGATCACGGGGACACAGTAGAGCCCCGCTGGGCGCACACCATCGGGAGGTGGAGCTAGTGGCCTAGGAGCCAACAGCTGGTAACTTAGGTGAGCCAGCACGGTGCTTGGGCACAGAGACACACAGTCCCTAAAGGACTGGGGAGAACTCCAGCTACAGAAGACTAATCCCATCCCCCAAATCCAGAGGCCAACGCCAGACTCACACCCAGCACAAATCCACCTGCAAACTTGTTTGGAGTACACACGTTGTGGGATCTAACTTGGACCTAGTACAGAACTGTAGACATCAGAGAAATTTACTACTTTTACCTTTTTCTGTCTGATCGGTTTTCCTCTGGCTGGGTTGGTGTTTGGTTCTGTTTTTGTTTTCCCTGTTCCTATTTTGCCCTGCTTTGCTTTTCTTTCTATATGTTTATTTGTTTTTTCTCTGTGTGGGGTTATTTTTGTTTTCTGTTTTTTATTTTCTTTTTTCTCTTTCTTTCACGAAGATCTCTAACCTTTCTTCTGCTTTACAGCCACTCGTCCTCTTCCTCCCTTTTGTCGACTACCTTGCTTGATTTTGTGACACTCTCATGTGAGTAAACATTATCTCTTCTCCTTAAGGTTCACATCAATCCTCCTAGTCTTTCTCTTCCAACCCTTCCTTCACCCCGGTGTCCTACAATTCCCCAAAACCTGGATGATCACCTCTTGTCTGCCCACCTTGCTCCTACTGTGTTTAATGTCATCATCTCTCCCTCCCACTCCCTGTCCCTCTTCATGCCCCCACGTACAACAGGGTAAAATCACTCTAATAAGTGAGAAATCATTGCATACAAGTTCCCGGTACAAGTTGGATTATATTGTATAACTGTAGAACTTGCTTCTATGGTTAAAATTATCAGGTCAATAGTTACCACACTTTGTCAGTAGCCAGGCTGTGTTTGAGTCTCATGTTATTGCTAACTGTACTACTTTAACTGGGATGTCATACCTGTTATGATCAGTTTTTGTCCCCTGTGTGACAGCACTGCAATCTTAAGGAATCATAACCATCACCATAGTCCAGTACCAAAGGAACAGGCTCTGAGTCAAATAGATAACAACTTCACACCCTTAATATATTGGGAAGGTAGGTTTCTTGGGATAGACATAAAGGCCAAGAAGCACCTACATCTAGAAGACATCTGAAGAACAGATATTTCTTGTATGAATGAAATATACTAGTTATTGCAAAATTAAAAGAAAGAGAAAAAAGAAGAGAAGAAAAAGGACGAAGACAGCATAAATTTCTGTAGAAAGAGGTAAAAACTCCGAGGCTGAATTTAAAAATGCTCTACCTTAATGATACTTATGCAATTCCTACATATTATAGAAATACTGCAAAATAAATTCTAAGTAAACTATGTAAGTTTAAGGATATATATTTTAATTCTGCAAAAAACACTAAAAATATAATGTAAAAGAGTTTATCTAAACAGCCAATATGTGAATTAAAATGGGACATTAAAATTGTATTCAAATAGCTTAGAAAAAGGCAAGAAGAATCAGAAAATGATCAACAACAAAAACAAAATCAGCAATATCAACAACAAAAAGACCAGAGGGAATGAACATAAAAGAGTTTGTTAGAATGGCTAAAATGGTAAGACTCAGCTAAACAGTATTTTCAAGATATGCACTTAACCATGGCTAGGTTAAAAATAATGGATGAAAGTTAATGTACAATGCCAGTACTAAGCAAAAGAAAACTGATTGCTTATATTAAATGCGAAATTAACTTTAAGAGAAATATTAATTGTAAAAGAATAAATTCATCAGAAAGACATAGGAATCATTAATGAGTATGCACCTAATGTCACAGCTTCAAACTTTATACAGCTAACAATGGCAAAATCTAATTAAAGGAAGAAATAGGTACGTCAGTAAATTATACCTAGGAAGTTTTTATGTCTTCTCTACACAACTGATAGAAAACCTGGCAAAAAAAATCATTAAAATCTCAGGAAATCTTAGCTACCTGTGAGGTCAATGTGTCATTGGCTAGTTGCCGTCCATTGCACCAGGCTGTGATGGATAGAGACTGTACGTTCAGGATCAAGAAGAAAGACAGTTTTGATTGGTGGTGTCTTCCAAAGATGTAGTATCAGGAAAAGAGGGTGACACTAGACCTGTAACTGTCTTCACCCTGGCTGAACATTAGAGCCAACCTGGAAAGCCCTTCACCACATGATGCCTGGGCCTCTTACCTGGAGATTTTGTTTTACAGTATGTAGTGGAGTCCAGGCATTGGTATTGTTCTAAAGTCTTTCCAGGTGATTTTAATAGATAGTGATATTTGAAAACCTAAAATGTGAGGAAGTGGATAGAGATGAAAGGATTGTAAAATGTTATGTACCTATATGTTAAATATATTATTTGATTCAGAAATCTTACTTAAGGGAAATAATGATGTAATAACAGTTTCTGTCCAAGAGTATTTTTGCAACTTAAAATAGTGATAGATGCAAGTGTATATATGTGCATACAAAGCTGGTAGATACACACATATATAGATCAACATAGATCAGTTATGGAAGGATAGGAATGAACTAGGAGATTGGGATGTGGCCAGATGGCTGGCCAAGTGGGTGTGACCTATCAGTTGCAGAGATCTGGGACACATGACTAGAAAAACAGTTTCAAAGCTCTGCACCTGTGACCAACCAGAAAGTGCCATATTCAATTGTTCTGAAGTGAAATCAAGCAGGGGTTTGATAGGATGGCCTAGATCTGATGTCAGATTAAGAAATGATAGATACAAAAGACATTGCCCACTAACCCTGTGGTCACAGTGCTCTCTCTTTCTTAGTTGTCCACTCTTATTCTGCAAAGCCTGCTTAATTTCTTTGCCTACCTGTAATTGCCCACATTCACTCTGCAGAACATCTTTTCTACCTTTTGCTTTGTTGTTGTTGTTGTTTTAGTTTGTTTGTTTGTTTGTTTTGAGACAGGGTCTCACTTTGCAAGTCGAGCTGATCTTGAACTTACTTTGTAGCCCAAGCTGGTCTCAAACTCACAATGATCCTCCTGCCTCGGCCCCGCAAGTGCTGGGATTATAGGCGTGTGCCACCACTCCTGGATTCTTTTCCTACCTGTAATAAATCTAAAACCTTACTACCTTTGCCATGTTGCCCAATTCTTTGTTCAGGACAACCTGGAAAGAATCTCCAGAAGGAGCTCAGAATAACCAAGACCCCCAGTAACAGGAGTGCAAGGGGAAGGAAATGGGAAAGAAAACCTAATTGTTCAACAAAATGGAATTGGCTAAATAAATAAAATGATGATAACATACATGGTCTCTCAAGACAATTCTGAAAAACATTTCACAAAAAATATGAACATCAGTGAGGAGAATTATATTGTAAAATATTCTATTGTTGAAAAAATGCAAGTCATGCTTGAAAATATCAACCATATGTATCTCCAAGTAGTGAAGATAATATTTTCATAGTGGATATTTTCATGAATTTTACTGATGCACTCTTTGTTTCTAATTTGTGTAAAATGAATACCCTATCTTGTGTGATGAAATAAAAGCTTGACGAAAGAGGACCATCCCAGATGAAGGTGGTCAGTGACTTGGGGCAGCCTTTCATCTAGTAGCACTAATCCTTGAGGGAGGGTCAAGTGGGTTAGTATTCCAGCTGCTGAAGGAATTAGAAAGGGTTTAGAACAGCTCTGCAGCAGGGTGTGGGAGCTACTCCACCACCTTAGGTGGAACATCACTAGGGAGGGCCCACTGGGGGCCCCTTTCTCTCCACCTTGTCCGGGTGGTTCTGTATGGCAGTCACTAGAGAGGGCACCGCCAGGTGGTCCTACCTGCTGCTTTTTCCGTAGTGTGGCTGGGAGTGAGGGAACTGTCTGGATCTACCCTCAATTATCCTTTCACCCCGAAGATATCCCACCTGTTGATCCGTCTACTTCCAAAGAGAAGGAATCTGGGCAGGCCCAACAGGAAGACATGAAAAGGAAGCCAAATTTATTTGGGACACACCCTGCTCCCCTGCCCCTACACCCTCCTCTTCCCTTCGGTTTATTGCGTTCTGGTCCTCAGATACTTGGCCTCCTCCTATAGATAAGGTAAACTAAACGCCTCATTCTTGGGAAGTCATCAGTAGCTGCATTTTGAAGGAAGAACAGAGAAATTATCTTCACCAAAACATGACTCTCAGATGTAAGAATTTCAAGAATCCACTACAAGGAGGGACAGAGCTGCCACAGGCCGAAGAATCTTCAGCACCGAAGATTCTGGACTTGCGGTCACCAAAACGCGATGCAGTGAATGCCACACACTTGGAGCCAGCCGCCCTTGGAACAGCACTCGTGGGGACAATGCTTATCCACTGGGAATGTCTTAGACCTTGAAAAACTAATTGAAGGAACTTTTCTGAATAGATTCTGAAAGTGCATCCCAGAAACCCCGTGTTTTCTGATAAACTCTTCTCCTCACGGTCAGGCAAAGTAGCGCAGTGGTCTCTGCCCTATTTCTAATCTATTTCGCATCCCCCTATAATTCTGCTAGCACCTTTGCATAGACAGCCTAGGAAACATTATGTGATATCACGTGACCTGGCAAAAGTTCAAAGGTGGGGACACGGTGCTGCTGCTCCCTCCTCCTTCATCACTAGGTAATGGCTGGCTCTTAAAAAGAGCTGTAAAGCATGGCTTCATTTGGCCTCTTCCCTACCTCTGCGCTGCCAGGGTGATGGGTGCTTGTCAATATCGTCCTCCAGTGACTGATTAGTTTAGTCCCTGATCCTTGTACAGTAATCATTCATCACAGGGCAATCTCGCATGACACAAAATATAGTGCCCTAGTGACTTTTCACTCTCCAGCACTCACCGACAGCAAATGAAAATGACAGTGCCTGCCAGGACCAGCCGTAACTCAATCTCATTTCCAGAAAACCTTCTGCAAAATAATGAGATGTGCACTGCCTAGAGGTTACAGCAAAGGCCAGCCGTGCTACATTCAGATAAATCAGCCCACAAATGATCCATTCACCTAAAAATAAAAACCACTCTGCTGCCCTACATATTTTCCTGTATCCTTTAAGCGAATGAGTTTAGTGTGATACTCCTCTTCAGTCATAACTGAAAAGGTGACAAATATTACCCTACCTGGCATTGGTTGAATAATAAGGAGAAGCGATTTTGTGTCCTAATCTTATCTGCCATTCCTATTGCACAAATGAAAGAAGTTTGCAACTAAAATACTTACAAGCATGATGCCATGATAATGTTGCAGCTTATGGAATTACATTCTGCTTTACAAGATATCTCATTTTTCACTTACTTTCTACTGTCTATTCTATTAAATAAATTGTGTAGGCAAATTATATACTTTTCAGGTGAGATAATGGAATCCAATGGCTGTAACTTTCATAGTATTATGCAACTTCTTAAAGAACTAAGAGAGTGTAAGGGGCAGGGGTCTAAGTCAGGTCCTCTGAGCATCTGTCCCACAGCGCCCTACTAGCATGTTGCTGAGTTACTTGAGACTTAAATCCATTTTACAGATCATGGAACAAATTCAGTATCATTACCATAAAGATGGGATTTGCAAACAACAGACATAGAAACAATAAAGCAAACTAAAATAGATAACTTGGCCAAAATTGTTTTATACTTAATTGAAAAGGCAAGAGATAGATGAATTGCTGTACTTATTTCTTGCGTGAATTTTAAAACATACTTTTGGACTAGTTAGTCTAAATCAGCTACTGATGAAGATGTAGAAGAACTAAGATGCTCTCGAGGTGTTCACTCTAGGGGAAGCACAAGTTTAATATCTCATTGTAACTGGGCATGGTGGCACACACCTCTAATCACAGAATTTGTGAAACAGCAAGATCCCTGTGAGTTCAAGGCCAGTCTGGGCTACATAGTGAGTTCAAAGTCAGCCTAGACTGCATGGTGATAATCTGTTTCACAAACAAGACAAAAAACTGTCATTGTAAAAGTTAAGGAAGTAGGGCGCAGAAATGAGGCTATCTTATGTATAACAGAAAACCCACAATGAAATGAAAATTTGATTGGATCAAGGAAGACAAAGTGACAAGTCTGACTTCCTAAAGGAGGACAAAATTAGAACCCACATCACAGAAACTCTAACAAGTCACAAAGGGCATCCCCATCTCTCACTCTTCTGCTACACACGGTGTAGGAAGATCGTTTGGCTTTCAAAAGATTGCCGTAGGCTTGTCACACGCACGTCCTCTGTGCACTTAGGGTTCACCTTCCCACTGCTCTGTGAGCTCTAGCTCATGTACTTAGGATTCCCTAGAATGCCCTAATTGTTGGTGCACAAAAGGATTTTAAATATTTATCTATAATTCACAAACCATAAAGTCTGTGTCCAAAGTGTAAATATTGGTTAATTATCCATTAGGCCTTGCAACCGTCCCCACTGCCCAGGCGCAGAACATTCTCATCACCCCGTAAGGAAATCCCATCACTATTAGCAGTGACCCCTTTTCCCCTTCTCTCAGCCTCCGGAAAAAAATAATTTACTTTCTGTTCCTCCGCATCTTCCTATTCCACATATTTAATGCAAAAGGAGTGACATATGCGACCTTTTGTGACGGCTGGCTTTTTCCACTTAGAATAATGCTTTCGGGTTTCATCTATAGATGAGAAAAAGAACTCATATGCACTGTTGGTGGTGATATAATTAGCACACCCGTTATGGAGAACAGTATGCATATCCTCCAAAAGCTGACATACGATCCAAGTATCCCGCTTCTGAGTATATATCCAAATGAAATGAAATTATCATGCCGAAGCAGTAATTGCATGCCTACATTTATTGCTGTGTTACTCACAATAGCTAAGATAGAATCAACACAGGTGTCCATCAACAAATGAATAAAGCAAATATGGCATAGGTACATACTTAAGTATTATTTAGCTATGAAGAATGAAGTGCTGTCACGTGCAGCCAAAGGGGTGGGAGTGGTGGACACTGTGTTGGGTGAAATAAGCCAAACACAGAAAGGCAAGGATCACATGTTCTCTATCACACCTGGACATTGTTTTTTATTTTTTATTTCTTTTTTTGTACCAGGGGTTGAACTCACAACCTCATGCCTGCCAGGCAGGCACTTAGGCCGCTGAGCTAAATCCCTGGCTAGACATTGTCTTTTTTTTTTTTTTTTGTGGCACCAGGGATCGAGCTCATAACCTCGTGCCTGCCTGACAGGCACGTAAGCCGCTGAGCCAAACTCCCGGCCCTGGTTTTTTGAGGTTTTAAAAATCTACCTGAATTAAGAATAGTGGTCTAAAGGTTGGGAAGGACGTGTGTGTGCAAGAAGGGTGAGTTAATCAGAAACAAAGTTTGATTAGCGCACACTGCATGTATTTTTGAAGTATCACACAGAACCTCATTAATATATACAATTAATTAGTATCTATTAATTAATGTCAATGTAAAAGAAACTATTTTAAAAATAAAAATTTTCAAGTTCCCTCATTCTTCATCCGTGCTGTAGAATGGATCACTATTTCCTTTATCTTTACAGCTGAATGATATTCTATTGTCAGAATATCTCACTTTTTTTTTTTTTTTTCTGGTACTGGGGATTGAACTCATGACCTCGCACTTGTCAGGCAGGCACTTGTGCCACTGAGCTAAATCCTGGGCCAAATATCTCACATTTTGTTATTCATTCATTAATCAATGGATAATTAACATAATAGGATTTTGATACACCCTTGTTGAAAAATGAGTGATCTTCTAAATGTCAATGTCGTGCATTAAATTGCTAATAAACATATTGAAGTATTCAATGCCATTAGTATCAGAGAACTATAAATTGACACAAGGCAAGATGATTTCCAGTCATCAGATTAGCCATTTTCTAAGAGCCATTGCCTGTAAGTGTAAATTGCTATCATGCACTGTCTTTTATGGGTGTGCATTTTGGTGTAAGCATTTTAAAGCAAGTTTGTAGCTTGCTCAGACACCTTAACTACCCTATGTCTATCTAACAGAGATTAAGGTTCTAATATAAAATGGAGTATAAAATACTTTGAAGATAGACATTTACATTGATGAAATAAAGAAAACAACCCTAAATACCCAATGATCATAGATGTGTAAAGATCATATGATAGATTCACGTGATTAAATTGAATATGCTCATTAAATTTCTATTTTGAATGAGTTTTAATTACATCAAAAAGTATTATTGATGTTCAGTGAAAATGACTTCTCAGATATGTGAAATTTTCACAAAAATTTTAAAATTTTAAGAAACGTATAAAAAATGTTGATATAAAAATTTCTGAAAAGTGCAATTTGTCACTTACCTTTAGGGTCATGTGGATGAGTAAAAAATGCAACAATCCTAGATGCAAACATGACTTTCTGTCTCAAGTATAGGTTTTATGTACCTGTGAATGAGCTCATTTTTTTAATGGTAAGTTGTGAAAAGGCAAAGAGTGATCTTAAACAGTATAATTCCTAAATCAAGTATATAACAAATTCTTTTAATTAATCAAAGTAAAGTATTTTCACTTTAATAGGCTTCATTTATCCCATGCAGCCATGTATGCTTAGAATTGCTTTCTGGTATTACAAGGTAAGAGCGGACCAGGAAATCAATTGAGATAAGTTCTGTAAATCTTTCCAACACAGTCTTCCCAAAAGTGATGAAAACGTTGGTTGCCTCCATTCTCTGCTCATCTGCCCCATCTCAGAGAACATGCTCGAATAAAGGGCACATGGGAAATGTTGGACATTCAGCACGAATGTAAATGCAAGCAGTCACAGAGGTGACTGTTAAGTCACCTACAGCATGAAATATGTCATGTTCAGTTCTCCTGCCAACACCAAAAAGTGTGTTTTCATCATGTATCCATGAACCAAGTGGGAGAGGGCATCTTAGACCTTGAGGGTGGATTGAGCAGTAATGGCCTTCGTGTTTATGCAACTGTTGCAAGTTGTGGGTCTCTGGAAGCTTTAAATGCATTTGCCCCAAGCATCTTTTTTCCATTATATTTAAATGTTTAGGCCCCTTTCATGGAAAATATAGTACCACATGGTCCTAATTCTCTTCTATTCAACTTATCAAAACATTATCCCGTAAGATTCATTTTAAATCCAGAAAAGTATCTGAGCTTCTTGTACGAGACTGGTATTAGTCCTTCTTATAAACAAGTTCTTTAAGTAACTGGTTTTGCACGCCCTTCAGTTTTGCATGTGTTTGCATGACTTGAGTTTAATTCACAATTGAATGCCTTTGAATTCGGTTGCAGACATTCAGGGAATTCAAATGTAAGTATCTGTGTAGCTCAAATGAAGTCAAGTAAAGAATGGTTTGAAATGATGTGTTTTGGTTTTAATTTGTAGACAAGTGAAAGAACACCTTAATCACCTTAATTCTGTCTATGTACATAGCAAAGTCAAATTTTAGTTAACTTTGTAAATCAATAATAGAGAAAGTTAATTCAGAGAATGTCTTATGTGTTTGGGCTTGTGTTATTGTTTTACATGCAGGTTTTCGTTTAATCCTCAGGAGATGGTAAGAGAAACTAGTTTGATTCCATTAAGCAGGTGAAAAAGTAAGGGAAAATTATCTGCTAAAAACTTACTTGCATAAATACTCATAGAAGTTTTATTGTTTGTAATTCCAAACTGGAAATAACTCAAATGTCCACAACAAATGAATGAATAAGAAGACTGTGTTATATTTATACAAGGGTATACTACAAAGTGATTAAAAAGAACAGAAACTGATAGACATTGCAATATGGATAAATCACAAAAGCATCATGCTGAGTAAGTAACCAAGCCAAAATAAATCAAATCCATATGGTATGAGTCTCCGTATAGGTAATGCTAGAGCAGGCATGATCAAGCTGTGGTGAAAGGAATGGGAAAGTGGTCGATACTGATTGGAAAGGGATCTGAAAGAATTCAGGAGTAACAGAAATGTTCTTTTCCTGATTGAGATACTGCTTACATAGGTGTATGTATTTGCCAAATATTTTTTGAAATTCACTGAACTGTGCATTTAATTTTATAAACATCATATTTAAAAAGGATCATTATAGATAATAGATGAATAGATAGGCAGATAAACAGCTAGTAGATAAATAAAAGAGAGGTCTTAATATTCCTTAGAGTTTAAAAAAAGTCATTTGATTAACATTACAGTTTTGAGGAAGTAGAACCTGAACACAGTCTGACTGCTTGCCAAATAGTTTATGAAATAATCCGAAAGTACACTTGCCAGAAACAATGTGCAATACATTTTCCTAGCTGCTGAGGGGATAAAGAAGTTTATTTTAATGTGTTAATACATGCAAAGTGTTTATGAAAGTGCTTGGAATATAGTAAAAACATCAGAAGTGCTAACTACCATTATTACGGTAAGGTATAAGCCTTGCTCTCAAGACAATTATAGGGTATCTGGGGAAAGTAATTCACAAATCATTAATCAACAATATAAGAATCATAATTCAGTAAAAGAAATGACACAAGGAATACCTAGATCCAGTGCCCAAACCATCTGTCTACCTGTGCCAAGTAGCTTAAAACACAAAAGTATAACAGGGATGTGAGGCACTCGGGGACGAAACTCCCACCCACCAGGGTAAGCACTTGGCACCAACTTATTGTCACACAGAGATGAGAAATCTCCCAACTTTTAGAAGTACATTATGTGTTAAGAAATGTGTCCTATGGGTGCTCAGAGACTACTTCAGTATCTGCCCTCATGTTCCTCTTTCCGTCCACTCCCAATCTTAAAAAGGGAATCTAACCTAGAAGGGTTAAGTGACTTACACAAAGTCACCCAAATAGAGGCACAACATACAACTTTAAATTGATGGCAAAGCTGGCCACACCTCTGTGGATTCATTTATTCTTGGCTGGACAACAACAGAGAAGCTTCAGGAAGTGGTGAGCTTAGCATGAGACATAGATTTAAGCATTAGAAGAGAGGGGAATTTTATGAGAAAAAGGATATGGAGGTTTAAGTTCAACACGTGCTCAGCGGATGTGAAGATCATCCCAGTTTGAAGTGGCAGAAGTCTTGAAAAGGCTTAATGAAAGCCCTAGGAGTCAGGGAAGCTTTGCATTATGCCCTACCCACAAGGAGGCCAGGAGAGTGTGCAGAGAGTAAAATTATATTAAGAAAGGTGAAAACGAGTCTGAAAGAGTAGGCCTATGCAAAGCACTGGGTGGATTCAGATATTCTAGAAGAAGCTGTGAGATCATGTAGGGCGTGTTTTGTTCCTTGAACTGAGTCACATAGGGTCTAGAAAAAACATAAGAAACTCCAATTGCATAAATTTGCCCACATTCCTGCATTCCAAAGGATAAGGAAGACCATGCATACTTAATCAATTCTTGTTCTTTCCTCTTTTACATCTTCTTGTACATTAATTTATTTGAAAACATTTGTTATTTCTAAGGGAATGAGGTAGGGATGTAGGTGTTTATAGCAAGAACAAAAAGATTCAATATCCCATTTCTGTATTCAAAATGGAAATTTTAGCTAAAGTTCATCCTGAGATTCAGCTTTTCTGAAATGGAGAATTTTTGTAAATTTTCTTCCATCTCCCATTTTCCAAATAAAGACCTTATCCTGCTGGATTTCAGCACAGTGTCTTATCTAAAGGAAATTTCTGACCAACAGAAAGAGGCAGGATGACAATGTTTGCAGTTCTAACTGTGAGGGAGATGAAATAAGAGATGGTTATTTCATGTGGCTCCAGATTTCTTCTTTCCAGTCTCAAGTCCCCATATCAGAGCAACTTCGATTACTCAGTAGTCTGTGTATTTCTTCTGGCACCCACAGTGTAAAGAATAGACTCTAAAATCCCAGCCTGTCTCATCCTCAGCTGGAAGTATGGCTGGGCAGTTGTCAGAACTGATTACTGCACCAGAATTTGATGATTCGCTGGCCAAAAGCCAAAGGGCAGACAATTTGAGCAAGAAACATATGAGTTCGATTGTGGTCAGATTTTGAAGTACCTGCTACTCAAGTAAGATTAAATACTGAACCAAGACTGGCAAGAAGGGCTAGTGGCAGTGACCAAAACCAGTTAAAGGCATCAGACCATGCATAGCACCAACAAATGCTGGAACACTGCATGGTCTCCCGCTAATCACACTTGGACAGTCTGTAGACAAGGTTTTCCTGCTTATCCAAGCACTCTGACTTCCCTCAACTGTCTTCAGGACATAGAAGATGTACTCCTTCCCCCTTTGTACCCAGGTTTTCCATATGGGGGAGAAGGAAAGGAAGGAGAGAAAGTGGAAGAACTACAATTTATCCAAATAAGTAGTTATCTTAAGACACTTACAAATCAAAGTCAAAGAATCAGATTCAACCTAACTTTGCTTTTCCTCCTTCCATTGAACCTACTTGAGTTCTTGAGGTACAGTCTATCAATTTTGAGTTTAGGTTTGTAAGACAGCACATCTGAATGTATTTGCAAGAAAATAGTGACCCTACTCTAAACATGTTCATTCCAGTTGTCTGTAGATAACCCAGATATTTTCTATTTCTGGAGTCTTTTTAACCATTAATTCAACAAATATTTATTGAATGTTTACTATATGCTAGATACAGTCCTGAGCCCTAGATTCCACGTTGGCCAGAAACAATTATGTTCTTAGTTTTTAAGATGAAAAGTCTATTAATGGAGATAAACATTAATCAAATTTGTCAAATAAAGACAAAAGTACATTGTGGTAAGTGTCAAAAAGAGTCATTATATGAGCTCTCGGAACATTTGAGAGGAGGATTTAACTTTACCAGGTAAATGAAGGAAGATTTCCTTAAGGAAGGAATGATTTATCTGAACTCTTAAAATTCAAGAAGCACTTAAAAAGTGACAAGAATAGAGAATCCAGACAGAGGAAATAGTTACAGTGGTATGCAAAAAGCCAGCTTACACAGGCTCACAAGAGTAAAATGCTGAGATTTTAGGAGCTTCACAAGCCAATTGATGTTAAGGTGAGAATATTTACAATACAGAAAGCAAAAAGTAGCAAATGCTTCAAATCAGAAATTTTTTTAATGGAGGATGAAATTTTGTTTCTGTTTTACTGAGAGATAGTTTTTAGATGATTGCCAGCATACTATCATAAAGCAGTGTGAAGGGGAAAAAAAATCAGACATGCTGGAATAAAAGAAAATAAAGTTTCCACAAGTCAAATAATGAAGAGAATGGGGGAAAATGAAACAAAGTTGAGTAGGGACTGGACCATGCATGACTATGAGTCTTGTTAAGCAGTTAGCCTTCTTAAAAACAATGAGAAGTTGTTGATATATTTATAAGCACGATGAATAATCTGAACAGATAGTGGCATTGATGAGATCTGTCTGGACGAACTTTTGGAACTGGGTTGGAAGACAGCAAGAGAAGGTCTGGGAGACCATCGAAAATCCAGTGAATAGTCTATGAAATAGATAATAGCAGCTTGACAATTGAGGTAGAGGCACACGAAAGAGTAAGTGTATTATGGAGATGAAAGCCAATAGGATTTGATGAGGACTTGATATGGAAGTCAGTTGATACAGATTTTGTAAATGAATATGTAGTTTTGGCCCTTCATAAAAACAGAAAATATTGAAGGGAGTAAAATATTTGGTAGCAAGAAGAAATATAATGAGTTGTTTTAGAACATCTCTGGCTTGACATGTTTCAGGTAGTCAAAAGGGCAAGAAGAAAGAAGGATCAGGATTGGAAGTATAAATCTAAGTCATGTCTAGGAGATGGTGGAAAATGTATAGGATAGTATGGCGAAAGTATAGACTGAGTATTTAACCTTAAGACATTCTTAGTTTTAAAGATCTGTTGAGAAAAATATGTGTACAAAGAAAAATAAACAGGAACAATGGAAAATCTGTTAGTTTCAGTAACAAATAATTGATAGGTTTATCAAGTGCTGATATAAAAGCATCGAGGAGTAAAAAGGAAGCTTAAAATGGTGGAGAGAATAAAAAGTGAGGAAATGGAGAAAATGAGCATGGGCATCTCTTTTAAGAAGTTCAGCAGAGATGGATAAAATTCTGGGATCCCAAAAGCTCTGTATCTGTGAGAGAGTGTATATATGTTAAGCACAAAACGTGTTAAGAACGTTTAAAACAAAACCCTGGGATAATCCAAATTGAAGAGAATCTTAATGGGTAAGACAAATTACTTTCAGGGATAGTCAAGGAGTGGGAGTGGGAGTGGAACCCACAGAAAGAGACACCAGAACCTATGGTGCTGAAGAGACAGAGACAAGATGGGCACCGACAGGCCAAGATAATATGATTCATAGTGGAAAACTGCAAGACGTCCTATCTGATGCTCTTCATTGCATCTCTGTATTGAAGAGAGTGAATTACTGTACACTTCAGTTATGGGGAAAACGTAGCCTGAATGCTTTTATAGTTTCTCCCCAAAAAATCATTGCATCATAATTTAAACTCTCTGCATATGCTGAATTTCTCTGGTATGGAGAAACTAAAAACCTAGATACAGAAATTAACAATAAATGTGTTCCCTGAATGTATATAGGGGATCCACACTGCTACACATTCTACTAAACACTGGGAAGTCAAGCATAAACAGGACAACTGTGAACTAGAAGAGATAATGAAATACAAATATTTATACAACTAATTACACTGTAACTATAATCACTACAACTGAAAGGTGAGCAAAACTCAAAGTTCTCAGAGGAGGGAGTTACTTGATTTCAGGGCCAGAAAAGTCATCTGGAACTCTAGATGCCAAATACAATGCCTTTCTCACTATTCACATATAACATTACTCTTATTATTCCACAAAAAAAGACATTTTGTGTAAATGTATTTGTGTAACCCACAGAGATGACACAGTCTTTCATCTATCTTGTTAATATGCTACCATCCCTAATCCAAGATCAACACTCACAGGCACTATTGGCTGAGAACTATATGATTTGGATTCTGGTAGAAACCACTCATTTCCCTTTAAACATTAGTTTGGAAACCATTAAGTAGTGAATGCCCTTTACCCCACATTTATTATTCACTAGAACAATTCTACTAAACTGTGTCTATACAAGGCCACAGAATCAACCACAATTTTGTTAGTTTATTATTTTTTTCTTACTGCCTCTGTCATAATTCTAACCAACTAGTTAGAAGTAGCCAACATACTACCGCATTTTTCAACTCCCTGGATTTTGTCTTCCAGGTTAAACTTGTACAAATGCTTAAGAATTAAAAACTTCAGACATTTATATGTTGGTGCTAGATGGAGTAAAACATGCATTAAAATGAATATGAATCCTACAGAAGACCCACAACTGCCTGGGATGGGGCCAAATGCATTTGGGAGCAAAAATGCAAGAGACAGTTTGGGTTCTTTGGAACCTTGTAATGCAAGTCCAGACACTGAATTCTGAACCTGATTTTAAAAGTTCATTCTTCTGTTAAGAAAAATAAAAAATAAAATCATTCTAGGAAAAAGACTGCTAGAAATGGAGTCTATTCTGCTTCAGCTACTTTAATGCAACCTTTTGTAAAGTACCAAATAGTTAATTCATTGACTCTGTAGAGTCTTTTCCAGCTCTGGGGACTAATCCACAGCTTGCTTCACTCTGATTGAGAGAAGAATGTGGTGAGGGAAGGAGTTATGATTGATTCATTAGTCTGTTCACTCCACAAACAACCCACCACCTGCCAATTAGCGAGCATTACAACCAAATGCCACGGGAGGGCTATAAGATGAAGATGCTACTGAGAAATGTGCAGTATTATGGAGCACACAACGATGGAAGGAGGAACGCACAATGACATTTATGCTAAACAGGCCTATGAGCGACATGCTGTGGCGATTCCCAGAGAGATGAGATAGCCTCTGATGCGGAGGGGTGTTGAGAAAAGCTTCTTTTCAGTGTTTAAGGATGAACAGAATTTACACATTTAGAAAAAAATAGGGAGGACTTTCCAGATTACAGTATCTGTCTGGCAGAATTTTAAAAACCTGGAAATTTGTGGCACACACCACTGTATAAATCCAGATAAAAATTCTGCTTTCTTACCCTCCACCCTGATTTTGGAACCATTAAAATGTGCCTATGTTGATGACTAGATTTAAGAATAATTTGTTACAGCAAATCAGAACCACAGACTCCCTCCAAGTTTTCCCCTCCTGGTGTGTTATTACTGGGACCTCTCTCAGTATCTAACCGCACAGAAGGGAAAACCTTGCAAGCCACAGCTCCGGCCCACAGAAGCTTGCTCCACACTTCACTTGGAACAAAGACAGGGTCGTCAGACAGGAGGGGAGGCCAGTCATTGGGACATTAGAGGGATAACTTTTTTTCCAAGCTCAAAATGCACAGCCTTCGCCTGAATTATGTGTCCATTTGGTCCTCGCACTAGCAAATCTCATCTCTCAGAGACCTCGTTACTGAACTGTTGGGGAGGCAAACACAATCATGCATCTTACTTGAGGAAGAAGGCAACAAACCAAAGAAAGATTAATTTAAAACAAAACAAAACAAAACAAAGTGCTAATTTGACAGTGGCTTTTCAAGAGTGCCTCAAGCATTAGTAGGTCATTAAATCTTTGTTAACAGGCCAGGAAAAAATGTAAGAGGAGGGAAAAAGTAAGTCATAGTTCTGTTTAAATTTACACAGCATGGAAATTCATCAAATCACAGCACTGCCTTGATGAAAAGAACCACAGGCATCTCGGTCAAGCTTCCACTGGCTGTGCCTCAGCAGCATCTCAAGACGAGGCCTCTTACGCTATCCCCAAGGAATGCAACCACCTGAGCTCATCTGATTCGTATCTGAAGGATGGAAAGCTCTCTCTTACATCATGCGGAAAGCTGCCTCACTGTGATTACTTTTTTTATCAAATGTAGTCTATCTTCCACTCCCTCTGGAAACTTGAAAGTTGCCTTTATTATTGTTCTAAATTTCTTTTCTTTAGGCTATCCTGAAATGCTTGGGACCAAAGAAGTTTCAGATTGCATTTTGAGGGGCTTTGGGGAGATGTACATTAACACAATGAGACAGGTGAGTGACCCAAATCTAGACAAGAAATTCATGCATGTTTCATACATGCTTTATGTGCTTAACTATAAATCAATTATACACAATATTTTTTAAAAATTTGTTCATGGAACAAAGTTTGTGTGTGGTAAACCATCAGACTTGCAACAATATTTTGTTGCTCATACATAAGTTTTGGATTTGGAACCAAAACTTTGAACTTTCAGATTTTCATCACTGTGACCAAATTTCTAAGGAAAACAATTTAGAAGAGAGAAATTGTACTTTGGTGCATGGTTTCAGTTCACAGTTGGCTTGTTCCGTTGCTGTAGGCCTGAGGCAAGGTAGAGGCAAGGCAGAATTCCGTGGCAGAATGGTGTGGTGGAACAAGGGAGCTCACCTCATGGGGTCAGGAGACAAAGGAAGACAGAAAGCCAAGGAAGAAGGAACTAGGGACCAGACATAGTCTGATCATAGCCAAAGTCATTTCATCATGATTCACTCCTTTCAACTAGACCCCATCTCTTGCTTCCATCACCTCCCAATAATGTCATTGTCTTGGTTACTTTTTTCTCATTGCTGAGACGAAATACTTAATGCCCAAAATTAGGAAAGGAAAGCTTTACTTCTTACAGTTCTTGGGAGTTTCAGTCCATACGTAGTTGGCTCCAAGGCAGCATGGCGTGGCGGGGCCACCATTCACTGCCACTGCAACAGCAAGGCAAACTGGCAAGAGAAAACACGCCTTCTTCTCACCCTTACACTGCATGTAGGCTCCACCCCTGGGTGGGTGCGGCACTCACATTGCCAATCACAGAGCTAGACAACAAACCAATCACAAATGCCAGACTCAGCCACATCCATGCCATGATCACATGAGACTTGGCAGGGCCACAGGACCATAAACCATAACATTTCACCCCTGGCCCCCCAAGGACTCATGTATATTCTTTACACAAAAGGCATTTAGTCCATCTCCAAGAGTTGCCAAAGTCCTAACAGTTTCAGCATTGCTGAGAAGTCCAAGTCACAAGTCTCCTCCAAGATCCATGGCAAACTCTTAACTGTAACCCCTGTACAAATGAAAACAAGTTAAATACTTCCAAAATGTAAATGCACAAGATGAATATTACCATTCCAAAAGTTACAAACAGGGGGATACAAAGCATTGGAACCAAAGCAAGTTAAAAATCCAGCAGGGCAAACATTAAGTCCTATAGTTGCAGGTCCAGTATCTGAAACAATCTGTGGCAAATTGTGAGCTCCAAAGGGTTTGAGTGATTCCACCCCCATGGCACTTCCAGGGGTTTATCCCCCACAGCTCCTCTCTTAGGCCCATTCTGCTCAATTTTTGCAGCTTTCCTTGGATGATCTGTGTTCCTGGCTTTTTTAAACTTCTGGATTCTCCATTGCATTCTTGATTTCACACTTGCAGATTCAGATATTGTCCTCTGAATTCTGGGTGGAAGCTGCCTTACCCTCAGAATTCATCCATTTTCCTTGCACCTAAAACCAGCACCATGTGGATGCCATCAAGGTCCACTGCCAGCTGGAGCAGTAGCCAGACTTTCCTTTCTCTTGACTGTAGGGGTCGAGTGCTTGGATCACTGAACTCTCTGAAACTGATTGTGTAGAAAAGTTTGTCTATACTGCTGCTATTATGGAATCTGGTATGGCTGCCACCATTTTGGAATCTCCTGTAGCCTCTGTTGCCACTCTGGAATATATCACTCTGCAGCTTTTTCCTCTGAGCAAACTCTTTTATTTTTGTCAGCTTGAGGCTGCAAAAGGTGGAGGCCCACTGCTGCTTCCTAGGATGGACCCAGGCCATCTTTTTTTCTTTCTTTGTTACTTCTCAGCAATCAAGGTCTCATCTCTATCTTTATAGTCTATGGCTTCCTGGCCAAACTCCCAACATTTTAAATCACCATGCTGGGCTCTTTGCTCTTGATTTGCAAAATAAATCTGGCTAAAAGCCCCTCAACAATAGCTATGTCACTGCTGCAACATTTGACTGCCTTGAAATTTCCTTTGCCTGGTTAATTAGTCTGTTGCCCTTAATCTCAGTCTCAGACACAGTTTCTGGATGTGAGCAAAATCCAGACACACTTTCTGCCAAGCCATAACACACATTGTGTGGAGTCCAACAACCAATACAGTCTTTCTTCCCAGGAGAAACATCCTGAGCTTGGTGTTTACCAGTAGACTTTTACCAGCCTTCTGGTCTCCTGAGATCTGACCAGAATCTCCCATATGGAACAGCCTAAGCTGTTCCAGCTCCACTCTTTCAGGCACTATCTCCAAACCTTTTCAAACTCTTCCCATAAGCCATTTCCAAAGGTTCTTAAACCACATGGTCAGGTTTCATTACAGCAACGACCCCACTCCTGGTACCAAATTCTGTTTTGGTTACCTTTTTCCCATTGCTGAGACAAAATACCTGGTGCCCAAAAGTAGGAAAGGAAAGCTTTATTTTTTACAGTTCTTGGAGGTTTCAATCCATATTCCTTTGGCTCCAAGGCAGTGTTGTGTGGTGAGGCCACCATTCATGGCCACTGCAACAGCAAGGTGAACTGTCAAGAGAAAACATGCCTTCTTCTCACCCTTACATTGTAAGTTGGTTCCATCCCTGCGTGGGTGCAGCACTCACATTACCAATCATGAACGCCAGACTCAGCCAAGCCCATGCCATGGTTATATGAGACTTGGTGGGGCCCCAGGACCATAAACCATGATAGTCATCAAATTATGATCTCACCAATAGTTCAGTTCACTGATGAAGCAAGAACCCTCACACAATCACTTCACAAGCCCATCAACTGGCAACCAAGTCTTTAACAGTGAATCTTTCAGAGAGTTATTTTGAATCTCAATCATAATAGTGTGGCTTTCTCAACATTTTCTCCTATTGCATGTTCTTAAACCACACAAAATCTTCACCAACTTCAGTCTTCTCTCCTGAAAGATGCTAGCCAGACTATGGGCCTATTTCCCTGTGGGCTGAAAAAGAAATGAAATCTTCGAAGTATACTCTGATGACATGGAGTACAAAGCTAGCCCTGTCTCCATTTTCAAAATACAATATTTTTCAGGAGCCAAAAGTCTTATTTAGGAAAGGAATCTTATTTTTTCAGAACTTTTAAATACCTCTTAAAATTATGAATCAACTTGTGATAATTTTTGTCAAGTGATGGTGAGGCAAATGATAGAAAATTTAGCTATACATAAAATACTTGTTTGATATGAAACTTAAATATCACAATGAACACATAAATGTTTGAGTAGTACACTTTCTACATGAGCATATACTCCCTGAATAAGCAGCCACATACACATTATACACATGCACACATTACACACATACATGTGAGCACTGCATGAATACACACACCACACATGCATATGTGCATATCACATAAATGTACACATACACACACATCTTAATACAGATACAACTTCAGTTCTCAAGATCTCTTCATGACTTAGTTAGAGATCCAGGTTTCAGTTGACTCAAAGGAACAGTAAGGAGATGAATTCACTTGTCAGTCTCTCACAGTTGAAAGAAAATCTTTAGACTTCCTCCAAGATGGCCGCCCAGATGACACCGTGACAGGGAGGCTCCCTGAATATACCATCAAAATGCTGGAATATAAACTAATATAATAACAGAGAGAAGGAAAAAAGAGGGAGATGGGTCCTCTGGACCCAAGAAGAATCTAAAACGAGAACTGTAGCCCATGGAAAGAGTAAAAGAATGAAATAAAAGCAGAGA
>RJWM01023347.1:0-32295 GCA_004363535.1 Dasyprocta punctata
AAAAAAAAAAAAAAAAAAAAAAAAAAAAAAAAAAAAAAAAAAAAAAAAAAAAAAAAAAAAAAAAAAAAAAAAAAAAAAAAAAAAAAAAAAAAAAAAAAAAAAAAAAAAAAAAAAAAAAAAAAAAAAAAAAAAAAAAAAAAAAAAAAAAAAAAAAAAAAAAAAAAAAAAAAAAAACAGACCTGAGGATCAATGTAACAGAACTGAAGATAAAGATACAACTGAAGATACAAACACACTCAGGTGCCTTATCTTTAACAAAAGAGTCAAACATATTCATTGGAAGAAAGATAGCCTCTTTAATAAATAATGCTGGAAAAATTGACTTTCCAATGTCAAAGACTAAAACCGGACACATGTCTATCACCATTTACTAAGCTAAAGTCAAAACAGATCAAAGATCTAAATACTAAAACAAAAACACTAAATCTACTGGAAGAAAAAGTACGTAGAAATCTTGAAAACATAGGGGTAGTCAGACAGTTCACAGACAAAAATAAAAATGCACAGGAAATATTTCCCAGAATCAACAGCTGGGATCTTGTCTTATTAAAAAGCTTTTGCACATCAAAAGAAGTCACCAACAGAGTGAAAAGAAACTCCACAAATTGGGAAAAAAATGTAGACAACTGTCCCTCAGACAAAGGACTTCTATCTGGAACATATAAAGAATTTTTTTAGAACATATAAATAAGTTTTAAAAAATCAGGTCCCCCAAATTCAAAGACTCAATCCAAAAATGGGCATCTGAGATAAATACATGCTTCTTAGATGAACAAATACAAACAGCAAATAAACATGTGAAAAAATGTTCAACATCATTGGTCATTCAAGAAATGCAAATTAAAACAACACTGAGATTTCATCTCACTGCAGAAAGAATAAAAAAAACATCAAATAACAAATACTGGCAGGGCTGTGGGGAAAAAAGAACACTTCTTCATTGTTGGTGGGAGTGTAGACTGGTGCAACCACTGTGGAAATCAGTGTGGAGATTCCTCAAAAAAACTAGGATTAAAGGTCCCATTCGAGGTAGCTATTCCCCTTCTGAGTATTTTGCCAGAAGAATTGAAAATATCATATCACAGTGATATATGTGCACCCATGTTAATAGCAGCACAATTTGTCATAGCTAAATCTTGGAAACAACCTAAATACCCATCAACCAAGGAATAAATAAAAGAGATGTGGTATTTTTACATGATAAAGTACTACTAAGGTACAAAGAAAGATAAACTCAAAACTTTTATAGGTAAATGGATGCAGCTAGAGACCACACTCACAAGTGAAATAAATCAGACTCACATGTGTAAACATTGTATTGATTCCCTAGTGTAAAAAAAAACTGAATGAATAAGTAAGATCCAAAAGGTACAACAGATATTGTGAAAGGGAAAGAAACTGCTCAAAAGGAAAGAACAACTGAGAATAGGGAAAGGAGAAAAGAAGGAAGAAAAAAACTACATATATATATATATATATATATATATATATATATATATATCATATTAGCTCTCATATATAATACTATTATATTAGCTCTCATAGGTACATATATATATATATGAGAGCTAATATAATTGTACTACTAATTCTATTAGTTCATTGATAGGAACAGTTAGTGTTTATATTGTTTAGTCAATTTTGCATGCCTATATCTGGTAATCTGAACAACTATCTTGAAGATACAATACTCAATACAATAACCATTGTTAATTTTTTATATCTTGTTTTGAAATTCTGTATTATTTTTCTTTTTGTTATCTTTAAAATAAAAAAATGTAAAAAGAAATCTCACTAAAATCACCCACTAATGCCCCCGACTCTGCACATCCAAGATAAGCCCCCTCCACCTTGTTCCTCACAGCTCAGAGCTGCACACCCACCTCCTAGCACCTCTCTCCCCACCTGCCAGTCATCTGTGTCCCCCCCTACCCCCCTCCCCAGCAAGCTGTCTACATAACATCTCACCTACTCATACTTCCTTATTTTATTTCCCCACCTTTTTCACTCAGAGAAAGTGAGAGAAACAGAGAAAATCACACAAATCGAAAGACAGTGAGAGCTGAAGAGACTTAGCCACTGTCTCCTGATGCCCTCTACCCACAGTTCTCACAACTTGCCCCTCCTGCCTTCTGGTATTCCTTCCTTTTTCCCGCACATCCTCTATCACATCTCACCTGACTGGCCAGTACTTTTTATCCCCTACCTCTTCCTGACTCCCTCCCATCCACTTTCCACAGATGCCCATAAAGCCAACCAAATTTCAAATCCCCAGGGCCACAGCTCTGGCAGAAAGCCCAACCCCTGTCTGGCAGGGTGCATGAAGTAGAAGACACACTCACTCCTCCAAACTCGGGGGGCTGCAGTAGGAAGACAACTCACAGAGATCCCTGGCCCTTCCCAACTCCCAAACTTACCAGCCCGCAACTTTAAGAGTATTAATCTCTGCGCTCACCTGTCTGTCCTCTTCCCCAAAAGCCTCTTTTAAAACTATAGTGATGTCAAATTTTCATTTGGCTCTGTTTTCTTTTCTGGGAACTATAATCATAAAGGAGACAACGATCCAACCCGACTCAGAGATAATCATACAAATCAGAAAACAGACTTTTTAAGACTCTGGGCCTTAGACAAGTCCCTTCACCTCTCTAAGGCTCTATTCCCTTATCTGTAAAATGGGATATGCCACACATCTCACAGGCTTGCTTTGAAAAGCAAAGTAATCCTGGCCCATGAGAAAATGCTCTGTCAAGCTATTACAGAAAAAGATTCCTTCTATTGTGTGTTTTGAAAAATATATATATAATAAAAAAGGAAATAGACACTTGTGCTTCCAGCATGATGGAGTACCAGAGAATGGATTTATTCTCCCTCCTGACAAAACCAAAAAGCCACAAAGGAAGAAAATGAAGCAATGGTTTTCAAGCCAGTGGAGACATCAGGCAATAAAAGATAATGATCCCTGTGAGACAAAAAAACAAAGTGAGCTTGCAGCTGCCCTACCTAATTGCCTGGAGAAGAAATTCAGGCAATGGAGCAGGGAGAAGGGAGCTAAGCAGAGACTGGCACATGACTTGAGTTGAGGAAGCAGAGCTTCAGAGAGACTAAGGTGTCTAGGTTGGGCAAGGAAGAATATCAGAGACGAGAGAGTCATGCAGAAAGAGAACTCCAGGGCCGACGGTTTAGCTCAGTGACACAAGCGCCTGCCTGGCAAGCAAAAAGTCATGAGTTTGATCCCTGATACCAAAAAAAGAAAAAAAAAAAAAAGAAAGAAAGAAAGAAAGAAAGAAAGAAAGAGAGAGAAAGAGAGAGAGAAGTCCAGGGATACTTGATGAGTCTTCCCCACCCCATCCCCACACACAAAGTATTTAGCAGAACACTGAGCAGTGTATACACTACCCAAGGCCATAGAAAGAATTAAAGGATTACAGGCAACAGCACCTGGTCCACAAGGTCAGGAATAGTGCCTTTACCTACCAGCCGGACTAGAACACACCTCAAACTCCACAGAACATTCCACAGATACTGAGTCTTGCACTCACAGTAAGAATAACTAATTCCTCACTATTCACAGCCCTGGTACTGCACAATACATCTTCAAAGCAAGATATAAAAATATAAATAAATAAAGTATTTCACATAACTTAGTTGCTTTCCAAAATGAAACTCAAGAATATTTTCAGGAATACTAAAATAGCAAGCAACCAACAAGGTAAAATTCACCATGTTTGGCATCCAATAAAAGATTAGTTTGCATGAAAATAAGCAGAAAAAGTAGAACCAATAAGAAAAAAAATCAGCTAGAACCAACAAAGTGGATGTCAGAATTAGTGAAGGACATTACAAGGTATTTTGTTTTAGTACATTTTATTATATTTTTCCTTAAATTCTTTAATCTTTATGATAGTACATGTTCATAGTACGTACTAATTACATTAATTGTGGGGAGCTGGTACATGTACATAACACGTCTTAATTCTTTTTTTCATCCCCTACCCCTCCGATCCCTCCCAGCTCCTTCCAACTCTTGTTCCCCTTCCCATTTACAAAAGATCTATATCCATTTTTTCTTCAATTCTTTTTTCCCTTCATCCTTTCGCCTTCCTCTCCCTCCATCTCTTGTTAAATATTCCATATTTTCAAAAAGTTAACTAGATGCATGGAGGATATATTTTGAAGTCAAAATTGAATTTTTGCTACTAAAACCTAGGGGAACTACCAGTGAACTCAAAGACACAGCAACATTTCAAAATGAAACATGTAAGAGGAAACATTTTTGAAAAGTGAAAAGAGCACCAACAAACCACACCACAACTTTCTGCAGCTTGTTATCCATGAAGAAGAGGGTGGGCAGAAAAGTATTTGAAGAAAAAAAATACTGAAAGATTTCTAGATTTTGTGAACTATAAACCCAAAAGTTCAATAAAATCAAGAAACTCCAATAAAATCATTACAATAAAACTGCTCAAAAACAGTAATAAAGAGAAAATCTTAAAATAGAGAGCAAGAGAAAGAATGTAGCATATTGAGAAACAAAGATAAGGATAACACAGATTTCTCATCAGAAACAATGCAAGCAAGAAAATAGAGCAACATGATTAAAGTATTAAAAGAAAAGCTGTAAGCCTAGAGATATACCTTGTGAGAACAGTCAATATTATTAACACTTACTTCTGTCCAAACTGCTTTGTTTATCTAACAAAGCAGTTTGGACAGTTAATCCCAATTAAAATAGTGAGTAACTTTTTTTAATGAATTGACAAGCTAGTTCTAAAATTCATGCAAAGGACAGAAATCCAAAGGAGCTACAATTCATGCACACACACACACAAATCTTAAAAAGAAGAACAAAGTTGAAAGGCAAAGACTGAGTGATTTCAAGAATTATTATTTCCATTGAGGGGAAAGTTCTATGATAATAATTTTCTGGACAATGTTTCATGTCTATATCTTATACCCTAAACAACTGCTGTGAACATAACAATACGCAATGTGTTGATTATCGTTACTCTCCTATTGGCCTGTTGTGAAATTCTGTTTTACTTTAATTTCTTATTTTTCTTCTGTTTAAAATAATAAATAAATGACTAAATAAATAGAATTATTATAAAGCTATATTAATCAAGACAGGGTGATATTGGCATTAAAATAGTCACTCAGTTCGATGAAACAGAAAGGTCAAGAAATAGCCTATATATATACAATACATATAATATATTATATATAATAACACATATAATGAATTTTTTACAAAAAGTACAAAAGGAAATGCAGTGGATAAAATAACCTTCTCAACAAATGGTATTTTTAAAAAATTTGATATCTATTTCAAAAAAATCTTCTATAAAAATTACTAAAAAATAAATTAAACATAAACATAAAGCCTAAAACTATAAAAATTATACAGGGAACAAAAATATTTGGACTTGGGTAGAATGTCATATCAAATGCATTTCAGACCTGATACCAAAAAGCATGACTCATAAAAAAAATAAAGTGGGCTGCATAAAAATTAAATTCTTCTGCACTTTGAAAGACACTTTCAAAAAATAAAATGATTAAAACATTGGAGTAGATATTTCACAAAACAAGATATACAGATGGCAAATGAGCAAATGAAGAAATGTTCTATGTCATTGGTTATCAGAGAAATGCAAAGTAAAACTACAATTAAATGCTGCTGCATGTACATTAGAATGGTTTACATTGAGCCAGGCGTGGTGGCACACGCGTTTAATCCTAGCACTTGGGAGGCTGAGGTAGGAGGAGCGTTGTGAGTTCGAGGCCGGCTTGGGCTACAACGCGAGCACAAGGCCAGCCTGAGCTACACAGTGCGACCCTGCCTCAAAAAACCAGGGCTGGAGCCGGGCGTGGTGGCGCACGCCTTTAATCCCAGCACTCGGGAGGCTGAGGTAGGCGGAGCGTTGTGAGTTCGAGGCCTGGTTGGGCTACAACGCGAGCGCAAGGCCGGCCTGAGCTACATAGTGCGACCCTGCTTCAAAAACCCAGGGCCGGGAGTTTGGTTCAGTGCCTTAAGCGCCTGTCCTGGCAGGCGCGAGGTTGTGAGTTCAATCCCCTGTGCAAAAAAAAAAAAAAAAAAAACAGGGCTGGGAGTTTGGCTCAGTGGCTTACGCGCCTGTCAGGTAGGCGCGAGGTTGTGAGTTCAATCCCTGGTGCCACAAGAAAAAAAAAAAAAGAATGGTTTATATTGAAAAGGCTGACCATAGCAAGTATTGATGAGGATGTGGAGGAACTATCCAATTATTCTATGAACCAACTATCCCATCTCCACACATTTACTTCGGAGAAAAGAAGATACATATCTGAATAAGACTTGTACACAAACGTTCATAGAAGCTTTGTTTATAATCACCTGAAACTGAAAACAATTCACATAGCCATCAAGAAGTGAAAACAAACAAATTATGGTACAGCCATCCAACAAAATACTTTGCAGCAATAAAAAGGAATGGATTGCTTATGAAAAAAACAAGGTGGGTGAATCTCAAAATAATTATGCTAATCAAAGGAAATAAAACAAAAGAGAATATGCTACATGGTTCCACTGATATAGGACTCTAGTGGCACAAAGCAGATCAGTGGTTGCCTGGTGGGTGAGTAGGGTTGAGTGCAGGAGAAGCAGAAAGATGACAAAGAGGCATGGAAATATATTGATGCATGGTGGGTATATTCACTACCCTGATCATGTTAATAGATTTCATGAGAGAATATATGTGTCAAAACTTATCACTGTCTTTTAAAAAGATAACATAAAGGCTATATTTAGGCACCCAGTACAGTCTACTTCAGGTTTAGTGGGTATTTTTTTTAAACTTCTGTTTTGAAATAATTTTGCACTCACAGAAGTCTTGTGACTATCCTTCATCCTGCCCCCTGCTAATGTCAACAATGAAGTAACCATGATACAACTACAAAAGTCCACCTAGTTTTACTTCTCTTGTACTTCCTCTTTGGGTCAACAGGCAGCAAACCAGAAGGTCTTTCCTCTCCAAGTAGGCCTAGGATCTAGTCTTTGTTTAGGTATTTTGTCTGCTACTCTGTATGCAATTAGCACTGCACACCCTGAACATCTCACCCTCTCTTCTCCAGTCCTGTATTGGTTTGATCCTGGGTCCCTCCAAGGCCTCATGTAATTTGGATGGGGCTGTCTATCATTTGTGATTGGTTTGTTGTGTAGCGCTGGGAGTGGTGATGTAGTGCTGCACCCTCCCAGGGGTGGAGCTAATATACAGTGTAAGAGCAGGAGGATTGCATGTCTTTTTCTCTCTCTTGCTGTGTTCACATGCCTTGCTATTTGGCAGCTGCCATGAATGGCTGCCCGGCCAAGCCATGCTGCCATGGAGCCAACTGAGTATGGACTGAAACCCCCAAGAACTGTAAGAAATCAACCTTTCCTTCCCTAATTTGAGCATCGGGTATTCTGTTTCAACAAGTGAAAAGTAACTAAGACAGAATTTGGTACCAGAAGAGTGGGGTCATTGCTGTGACTAAACCTGACCATGTGGTTCAAGAGCCTTGGGAAATGGCTTGTGGGAAGAGTTTGGAAAGGTTTGGAGATGTCACCTGAAAGAGTAGCACTGGAACAGCTTAGGCTGTTCTGCAGAGGAGATTCTGGTCAGAGCTCAGGAGGCCAGAAGGTTGTTAAAAAGCCTGCAGGTAAAGACCAGGCTTGGGAGGTTTCTGTTGGGAAGAAGGACTGCATTGGTTGTTGGACTCCACACGATGTGTGTTATGGCTTGGCAGAAAGTTTGTCTGCATTCTGCCCATGCCCAGGGACTTTGCCTGAGACTGTGATTAAGGGCAGAGGACTGATTAGTCTGACAAAAGAAATTTCAAGGCAGCCAAATGTTGAAACAGTGGCCTGGCTATTGTTGGGGGCTTTTAGTCAGATTTATGTTGCGAATCAAGAGCAAAGAGCCCAGCACGGTAATGCAAAACGTTGTGAGTTTGGCCAGAAACCTGTGGACTGTAAAGACAGAGCTGAGACCTTGATTGCTGAGAAGGGACAAAGGAATAAAAAAGATGGCCTGAGGGTATTCTGGGAAGCAGCGGGCCTCTACCCTTTGTAGCCTCAAGGTGGCCAAAGTGAAAGAGTTTGCTCGGAGGAAAAACTCACAGAGCGCCACGTTCCAGAGTGGTGACAGAGGCCACAAGAGGTTTCAAAATGGTGGCGGCCATGCCAGATTTCAAAATGGCAGTGGCCGCACCATATTCCAGAATCGTGGTGCATAGAGAAGCTATTCCTCACAATCAGGTTCAGAGAGCTCAGCAATCCAGGCACTTGACCCCTACAGCCAAGAGAGAGGAAAGCCGGGCTACTGCTACAGCTGGCAGCGGACCTTGGTGGCATCCACATGGTGCTGGTTTTAAGTGCAAGGAAAATGGACAAATTCTAAGGGTAAGGCAGCTTCTGCCCCACTTTCAGAGGACAATATGTAAAGATGTAAAGATGAAGCTAAGGGTGCAATGGAAAACCCCTGGACGTGCTGTGGGGGTGGAGTCACTCAAGCCTTTTGGAGCTTGCAACCAGATTGCTTCAGATACTGAGTGGAGAACTCTAGGACTTAATGTTTGTCCTGCTGGATTTTGGACTTGCTTTGGTTCCAACGCTTTGTATTCCCCTGTTTGTAACTTTTGGAATGGTAATGTTTATCTTGTTCCCTTATATGTTGGAAGTCTTTAACCTCATTTTCATTTGTACAGGGGGTTACAAATAAGAGTTTGTCATAGATCTTGGAGAGATTTGGGACTTGAACTTTTCAGCAATGCTGAAACTGTTAGGATTGTGGCAACTCTTAGAAATGGACTAAATGTTTTTTGTATAAAGGATGTACATGAATCCTTGGGGGGCCAGGGGTGGAATGTATTGGTTTGATCCTGTGTCCCCTCAAGGCCTCATGTAATTTGGACAGGGCTGAGTCTGGCTTTTGTGATTGGTTTGTTGTCTAGTCCTGGGATTGGCAATGTGAGTGCTGCACCCGGCCAGGGATGGAGCCGACATACAGGGTAAGGATGAGAGGAATGCATCTTTTTCTCACATGCGCATGCAGGTTTGCCTTGCTGTTTGGTGGCTGCCATGAATGGCTGCCCAGCCATGCCAACACTGCCTTGGAGCCAACTAAGTATGGACTGAAACCCCCGAGAATTGTAAGAAATAAACCTTTCTTTCCCTAATTTTGGGCATCAGGTATTTTGTCTCAGCAATGAGTAAAAAGTAACTAAGACAAGCCCCATCTTGTACAAACTCCAAATCGTACAACTGCCTCCTAGATATCCCTTCAGCTATCTCACAGATATCTAAAAATGAATGCACTGCTCCTCAAATGTTTAAAACTGAATGCACTATTATTCCCACCCCCCACAAAATCCTTTTCTTCCTGTGGTCTTTAAGCAAATAGTATTGTCATCCATCACTTCATCAGGCATCTCAAGTCCCCATTCAAGTGCTGTTAAGTATTCCTCCACACATCACTCAAACCCCATTCCACAGGCCCCATCTTTCTGAAAGCACCTTGATTCAGGCCATAATGTCAACTCCCCAAGGGCTGTTAGAAAAAGCTTTAAGCAATCTTCATACATTCAGTCTCTCCTCTAATCCAGTCTGGAGTGATCTTTCTAAAATGTTCACTGACCTACGTCAATTCCTATTGAAAACCCTGCAATGGTTTCTAGACTTCGTAATTAAGGTCCTTTCAGACGACCTCTCTTGACTATTAACTGGCCTTGAAGAAGTCATCAAATGATGAGGAATTTCTTCCCCTCCCAAACCTGCCTTACAGCCTCGTGCCATTACTCCATTATTCCCACAAACTAGAAGATTTTCCTTTGTGTTTTCCACTGGGAAACTCCTACCGAAGATACAACTCTATTTTCACCCTCCAAATGAAGCCTTCTCAGAAATAATAGGCAAATTTCAAGTCTATTTTTTGTGTACAAAGAGCCCTTTGCATACACTTACTTTCTACGTGAAAGCTTAAAGAACATTGTTTCCACTTATCTCCATTTCCCCAGCACAGGCCAGAATTTGGAGCCTTATACAGTGGTGGCTGGATGAATGGACAAATAGATAAACAGATGTATTTATGGATGGATGGAAAGAGAAGTAGACAAATGGAAAGGGGAACAAATAATAGATGAATTGTGAGATAAACAGGTGAATGAAAAACCAAATGAAGGGCAGACGGACAACTGCATGAAAACACGAATGTACAGACTGATGTACAACAGATGAATGAAAGGAGAAGTGATGGAGTTAAGGATATATGGAAAGTTCATAAGAACTTCAGGGCCAGGTTGCTTATTTCTTTTTTTTTTTTTTTTTTTGTACCGGGGATCAAACTTACAACCCTGTGCCTGCCAGGCAGGCACTTATACCACTGAGCTAAATCCCCAGCCCTATTTTTTTGAGACAGGGTCTCACTATGCAGCTCAGGCTGGCCTTGAACTCACTTTGTAGTCCAGGCTGGTCTTGAACTCACAACGATCCTCCTGCCTCAGCCTCCAAAGTGCTGGGATTAAAGGCATGCACCACCACACCCAGCTTCTTGTTTCTCTTTTACAGTGCCCAGAATACAGCATGAGATGTTAGGATGAAGTGACTTAATCATTGAAGCACCAGATCACCATAGTAAAACTTTATACTCAAAGTCAAAAAACCTGATTTCCAACTCCACCCCTACCCTCAAATATCTATAAGGACACAGACAATTTAGCCAAACATTTTTAATATACTCTTCTGTAAAATGGGTTGGCTAAATTAAATAATTTCCAAGGTCTTTTCTAAACACTCTTTGTTTTCATGTCATGAAGTTGTCTAATTCTAAAATAAGACTGCGCTGGGCATGGCAGCACACCCCTGTAATCTCAGCACTTAGGAGACTGAGGCAAAAGAATCACCATGAGATCAAGGCCAGCCTGGGCTACATAGTGAGCTCAAGGCCAGCCTCAACCGCATAGCAAGACTATCTAAAAAAAAAAGAAGAAAAAAAGGGAGGAGGGACCACGTTTGAGCAAATGTGTTTGCTTACAACTTGTCCCAGCTCTCTGCCAGCAACAAGAGAAAAAAGTTAACACCCTCTAGATGAGATGCTGCTCAAACTGTTTGGCTAAAAGCCTTGTGGCAGAAATGAAAGACAGGCTGATTAACAGAGCCTGCAGGGTAGCTAATAGTGAAACACGAACTTCTACAAGGCTGAATCTACCACAGACTGAAAGAAAAGAGGGAAGAACCAGTCTATATGAAGTCTTCCCAGGTCCCTGAGCTGCTGGCCAAATGTACTCTTTATCTAGATGGATGGGATTTTGTTTCTAGAGTATGTGGTCTATCCTGGTAGTCTTGCACCTGGACTCTTGGCATTCTTTGGAGTAATAATTGTACCAAGAACACATTTATCATTAGTTACAGTTCAGGTTATGCTATCAGATATTGCATGTCTATGAAAAGTCCTAGATATATATCACCTCATCGTGTTTCCCAGCAATCCCAGGAGTCAATGATGACCCTCATGTCACAGAAGAAAACATGGCAAGTAAATGGCAGACTTCAGAGTAAGAAGCCAGGATAGCTTGGCTCTTTCTGTTCTCCCTGGATGCCTTCTTGGTTGGCATCTGCGCTGGAATTGGTCAGATAATAATCCAGAGACTTGGTTCATGCCGCACCAACCTGCAGTGACACCTGCCAGATCTCACCTAGGCCCTTTGCAATACACTTTCATGTTGATACAAACTGGCAACATGGACCGTCAATTTCATTTTACAGATGGGGTCACTGAGACTCAAGGTAACTCAGAGTAAGTGACCCAGTCATGGTCATAGAACTGGTAATGGTGATTTCATCCCCAGGAGCTGCAGTCTCAAGCCAAACCTCTTTATTTTGTTCCCATGTGGTAGCTCTAAGTGGACACCTAAATATTTTTGGCTAAATATTCATTCTACCCACCTTTGGTGATAGCATCTGAATTTCCTTTGAGGAATCATACCCCTTCCACCCACCACTTATAATCTCAGTCCATGTAATTTGGGCAGAACTGATATACTCTGTACTTTCTCTACTTTTTCAGGGGTAAGCAGGGGATCCCTCTTGCCATAGTGATTTCATGTGACCCAAGATGTTCGATGAGACTCAGTCCCATTGAGGCAGGGGATTAGGGCATGGAAAAGCTGGCTGGGGAAGTAGACATGACCTGTTAATTACAAAATCCCAGGACACATGTGCAGAGCAGTTCCTAAAGCCCTGCATGTGGACTTCTCATGAGAACCTGAGCAGGTTCTCGATGACCTAGACCTGCTATCAGTCTGAAGAGTGAACGATACAAAAAGGACAGTCCACAGCAAGATTTTGCCACCGTGTTCTCTCTTGCATGGTAGCCCGCCCTCACGTCTACTTCATTTCCTTTTTTCAGTTGGCCTAAACTTGCTCTGCAGAGCTTCTTTCTTCTCCTTCTTTAATAAAGCTTTGCTGCCCTTTGTGCTTGTCATGACCACTCTTTTGCTCAGGACAGAAGAAGCTAGAAGCCACCTCCAGAAAGAGACTCCAGCACCCCAAAATCTGATAATACCATGACACTAGAAACTGCTCAGAAGAGGTAGCCTTCTTCTGCTAGGGTTCCTGAGCTGGTAATAGAGAAGCAAGGAGTTGCTGGGAGCCACATGTGACACCACAAAAGGAGAAGCTGCCAAAGAGGAGAGCCAACTTGGAGAAAAGGAAGAACACGACAGAAAGTTTTCTAAGAACACATTTTGAGACCCTGGATCCAGCCACATCTCTCTATATTCCAGGTACCTGAGCCAGTTAATTTCCTTTCTGCTTAAACCAGTCTGATATAAGTGTCCTTTTCATGCATCCAAGAGGCTCTGAGGCAATGCTGCTCCCCTCATCACAATGCATCATCATCGTTCGTTTTCTTGGCTATTGTTCTATGATCCAGGGCACTTGCGGGCAGGGACTAGGTCCGAGGCCACTTCTATGTCTCAGTACCTGACTCTACCCACACTGGATGACTATTTGCTGAAGAAATAAAAACCCAACTCGACTCAAGAACCTCTGTGAAGTTGGAGGTACACTGGCCCTAAAGAAGTCTGACTTCTCCAGCCCAGTCCAGCCTTTCACCTCCTTCTTCTCTACCAATTCAAAAGCGACGTCCTCTGAAACCGGCTCCACAGCCTTCGCCCCAGTTCACATGTGCCCTTGTTTACAGCAGAACCTCTGCAAAAGGTTTCTGCCTGCTACAGTAATTATTATCCTTGCCTGAGCTTGCCTACCAGAGCCAACCAGACTGAGCAGTCCCAAGGACAGGGGCGGAAGTGGATTTTCTTTTTAATCAAATCAGCACATGGTATTCTCCAGAGCCCAGAAGACATTTTCTAAATCCAAGAGATCATTTTATAAACATTTACCAACCCCTAATACATGCCAGGCACTGAGACTACACAGGTAAACACAGCATAATGGTTAAATGGAATGATGATAATAATAACAGCTACCATTTACTGAGGGATTACTTTATGCCAGGCACTGATATAAGCACTTTATATGTATTAACTCATTTAACCCTCAGAGCAAATCAGCCACTGTTACTAGCCATCTTACAAACAAGGAAACTACGGCTCAGACAATGAACAGTTTGTGCATGGACGCAGAGATGGCAGGCAACAGAACTGGGGTGGAAACCCAGGCCACCTGACTCCAAACCCATGCTCTTAACAGGCATTGTATGCTGGGGGATCCTGAGTGTTCAGGAGATGGTTTCATCATAGCTCTGACCTGCCCATTTCTAATGTCTGCATATCCTATTTCTGGAAAGAGATTGACTGAAAATGGAATCAACCATCCATGCCCAAAGATTGTGAAGGAGAGAGCTTGGATTTTAGAATCAGACACACTAGTGTGAATTTCTGACAGCACCATTTTTGAGCCCTGTGCTTGTTACTGTAACCTCCCTCAGCCTCAGTTTCTTCACAATTAATAACACCTCAGAAGCAGGAATAGAGAAGCTGCTGTCATGGTACATACTGTTATTTCTCTGAAACAAAGCATACAGAGCTTATCACGAGTACATTACCAAATACTGTAAATAGCATACTTCCAAGTGTCTTTCTGCCCTTTTCCGGATGTGGAGTTCCCTTTACCTGTCCACCCACAGGATCAAATGTTGCAGGCTGGGGTTGGGGTGGAAAGCTGGGGCTGTGGGGGTGTGCACGATGGTAGACGCCAAGTTTTGAACTGGCAGAACAGCGACTGTGGTTCGTCTTTGGTTCTACTGAGCAGGCACCCACATTCTGGGTCTCCTGTGCCCTTGAAAAATAAACACAACTGCCAGAGAGCTGCATGCTTCAGCTAACCCCAAGCCACAAGACAAGCAGGAACTCAAGGGGAGCCTGCAGTCTGAAGTGTTTTCCAAACACGTTTAGCAGAGCAAGAAGGGAGAGGACAGCCCAATCAAATACACAAGGAAGCTTCAGAAAACCACAGATCAGACTCCACCTACAGAGCACACCGAGCTCCACCCTCAGCCTTGGCTCTACTGCCCTCTAGTGTTCATATAGGGATCAACAGACAGGTTAACACCACCTGCTAAAGGAGGGAAGGGTCCACCAATGAGTAAAGGATTCACCGATCTTTGAACCTTGGCAAAGCCAGGATCCCTTATCACTCTTCCTCAGCCCCTGGCCTCTTTCAGCCTCTTCTTCACCTCTGCGTTAGACTTCTGCAACAACCTCCTTACCGATATTAATAGAAAAAAATAAACTTCTACTACAGAATGCTTCCTTAGGCACCGTGTTGAACACATCTCATGGAATTCTTACAACATTCTTGGAATAGCAGTGGTACCCTATTTATCAGTAAGAAAACAGGTTCACACCAGTTAGATCAGTGATAGGGAACCTTTTAGAGACCAAGTGCCCAAACTGCAAGCCCACACTCACTTATTTATCACGGTGCAGCCAACACTGCAATTAAAACTGAATACTGAGAACAACAATAGAAGAACAATAGTTATTAAATGCTCAGCTGGGGCACCCTGGTTCACCTGCCAAAGAAAGGTCTCTGGATGCCTGCCGCAGCATGCATGCCATAGATTTGCTACCACAGAGTTAAAGAAAGGCCAAGGCCTCCACAGGAAGATCTGAAGTTTAAACCCATCAGCACCCTGGGTTAGGCCCACTTACTGGATTCGCCAGCAGCAGCAGCAACAGCTCCCTGTGAATTTATCAGAACTCAAATGCTCAGACCCACGACTCCAGTGTAGGGAACTAAGAATGCTGGGGTTGGGACCTAGAACCTTCCAAGGATGCAGCTTCAGCAAAGGCTCTGCACTGTACTGTGCTGCTCCTCGGAACTCTGGTTACAGAATCTCCACACCATCCCAGGTGTCTTTCTAAGACAGATGCTCAGATACTTATGGGCCCTCAAAGCCCTCAGGCAGGCCTTGGGTCCAACTTCTTAGCATAGCAATTAGCCCCTTCACAGCCAGCCCCACAGTGCTTCTCCAGGCACCTGTCATGCTCCCTTCAGTCCAAGTGCAGCTGGTGCTGGAGCAGGGAAAGAACCTAATAAATGGAGTCCTCAGGGCTGTGTGCAGGTGCTGCCTTAGTAACACACATGCTGGTACTTACTGCTCACCTGTTGGAAAACCCTGCTACCCAGAATGAAGAGGCAGTCACATTCATGCAGCCAAGGGCCTGGGACCATCTGACTACAGCACAAGTGCTTTCAAGCCCAAAAGGGCCAAACTGTTAGAACATTACACCAAGGTCCCACACCTGTGGGATCACATGTCTGCATATGCATGGGCTTCCCAGTATAGGTTGTGGGATTCTTTTAATTAATATTACTGGTACACTTTTGATATACATAATGATCACGTTCATCACAGGGAATTTTTACCTGTACATAATATATCTTGATTCTTTTTTTCCCCATTCTCCTCCCCTCCCTTCAGCCTTTTTTCCTCTCCTTACTTACAAAAGCTTTGCTTCCATTATTTCCCTCTATTCTTTTTTTTCCTTTCCCCTTCCTTTCATTCCCCTCACCACTCCATTGTTCCCCTTCCCATATGAACATCTTCTTCCTACTTCCCACTATCTATCACCCGTTTTGGTTCTTATTTATCCTTTCAGTTTCTCACATAATATAAACAATGCAATATTTAAATATATGTGTCCTATTTATTTCACTTAAAAATACAGTCTCAAGGTGCATCAATTTATCTAAAAATGTCTTGTTTATCCTTGTGACAGACTAGTACTCCTCTGTATATAAAAAGCACATTTTCTTTATCCATCTGCCCACTGACAGGCATCTGGGCTGTTTCCAAAATTTAGCTATTACAAATTCTGCTGCTATAAACATAGGTGTGCACGTATTGCTCTGGTATGATGCTTTTAACGCTTTTGAGAAGATATCAAGAAGGGGAATAGCTGAGCCAAATGGAACTTCTAGTTTTAGTTTTTTGAGAAATCTCTATATTGATTTCTGTAGTGGTTTACCAATTTACACTCTCACCAGCAGTGGAGAAGGATTTGTTTCTCCCCACAGCCTCGCCAGAATTTTTTATTGGTTGATTTCTTTACACAGTACCTCCAATGAGTTGACTTATGAACTCATTTAGTTCCCGAGGGCTGGTTGTAACTCCATTTGTCAACTGAAGGCTCAGGCTCCTCTACACAGCCTTCAAATTCTCTCTCCTGTATACAGGCAGATTTCAGTGTCCTTTGAGAGACATTGGCCCAGTACTTCTCAATTAACTCCATACAGGAAAGCATGTTGCGATGTTCCTTTTGGAACTCTTTTTAAGAGTTAAATCTGTATCTCAGGCCACCTGGAAACACAAGCAGCCAGCATTCAAGCCATAATTCAAGACTTTGGTTGTGCATTAAAATTAAAATTCCAGTCATAACTCAAGTTGTTCATATGTCAGGCTGGTCATAACTCGAGGGTCCACTGTAATAATTACTGTTCTTCCTGGAGTGAAATGGAATCTCAGTGTTGTTTTAATTTGCATCTCTTAAATGACTAGTGAGTTGAACATTTTTTCATATATTTATTTAGTTTTATACTTCTTCATCTGAGAAGTGTGTATTCATTTCAGATACCTACCTTTCGACTGGGTCTTTAAATTTGGGGGGGAGCTGATTTTTTTTTTTGAGTTCTACATATATTCCAGATATTAGTCCCTTGTCTGAGTAATAGTTGGAAAAATTTTTCATGCTCTGTGGGTAATCTCTTCACCCTGCTGCTGGTTTCCTTTGCTGTGCAAAAGGTCTTTCATATGATGAGATTCCAGTTGTAGATTATTTGTAATATACTCTGTGCAATCAGGGTTTTGTTATTAAAATCTTTGCCTGCACCTATGTCTTCAAGAGTTTTCCCTTTCTATCTTGTGGCAGGTTGTTTATGTTTTAATAATTTTTTCTTCATTTTGATACATTTTAGAAATAAATAATGATAACTTTTATCGTAAGAAATTTGTATGTGTCCATGATATACCTTGCTTCTTTTTTCCCACTCCTCTCCCCTCCCATCAACCATTCTGCCCCTTATTTATAAAGGCTTTGTTTCCATTTTTTCCTTTTTTTTTCTTGTCTCCTCCCTTCTTTCCTCCTCCACCTGCCCTTGTTCCCCTTCCCATTTGTACATTTTCTTCCTATTTCACAATATTTATTATATATTTTGGTCCTTATTTACACTTTCAGTTTCTTGTACAAGAGAAACAATGTAGTATTTACACACATGTGTCTTATTTATTTCACTTAAGAGTGTGGTCTCAAGGTGCACCCATTTATGACAGGCGCAGCTGAAGCTGGAAATTGATCACACATGCAGGGGCAATATATTGCTGTGGTATGATGGTACGTTTTTAATTCTTTCAGGAAGATACCAACAAGGGGAATAGCTTAATTTTAGCTCTCTTGAGAATTTCCACATTGATTTCCACAGTGGTTGCACCAGTCTACACTCCCACCAACAGAGGGAAAGTGTTCCTTTTCCAACCACACACCTGCCAGCATTTGTTATTGCTTAATTTCTTTATAATCACCATTCTTTCTGAAGTGAAATGGAATCTCAGTCTTGTTTTAATTTGCAACTCTCTAATGACCAATGATGTTGAACATTTTTCATATATTTATTCACCGTTTCTACTTCTACATCTGTGAAGTCTCTATTCACTTCAGATGCCCATCTTTGGATTGGGTCTTTAAAGTTGGGGAGTCTGATTTTTTTTTTAGCTCTTTATATACTCTAGATATTAATCCTTTCTCTGAGAAACAGCTGGCAAAAAAAAAAAATTTCCCACTTTATGGGCTGTCCCTTCACGTTACTGATTTCTTTTACCTTGCAAAAGCTTTTTAATGAGGTCCGAGTTGCTGATTCTTTCTAATATTTCTCATGTGATTAGGTTTTGTTCATAAAGTTGGCCTACATCTCTCTCTTCAATAGTTCTATCTATTCTGTCATCCAGCAGATTTAATGTCTCTGTTTTAATATTTAGATCTTTGATCCATTTTGATTTTAGTTTAGTTTTTGGTGAAACACATGGGTCTAGTTTTAGTCTTCAGCATGTGGAAAGCCAGTTTTTCCAGCACCATTTATTATAGAGGCTATCTTTCTTCCACTAAAGGTTTTGGACCCTTTGTCAAAGATAAGGTGGCTGAATATGTTTGAAATTGTTTCTGCATCTTCTAATCTGTTCCACTGATCCTCAAGTCTGGTGTTGTTTTGTTTTGTTTTTTGTTTTTTGCCAATACCATGCTGTTTTTATCACAGTACCTTTGTAGTATTTTTTAAATTTTATTTTAAAGAGAATAAAATCAAACAAAATGAAACACAATAAATCAAATCAGAACAGAACAATGCAAGTGATACAGGACTTCAAAACAAGACAACAGGAAATCAACAATGGCTACCATGTCTCTTGCTTTCCTCAAAATAGTTGCCCATACCATCACACACAATAAAATCAAACAAAACAAAACCAATCAAAATGGAAGAATGAAAGCATTACAGGACTTCAAAACAAGATAACAGGAAATCAAAAATGGCTACCATGTCTCTTGTTTTCCTCAAACAGCTGTCCATACCATCACACATAATAAAATCTAACAAAACAAGACAGAATAAAACTAAACCAAACAAAATTATGAAAACAATACAAGAATTCAAAACACGATAATAGGAAATTAACAGTGGTTACCACTTTCCCTTTAGGCATTTCCTCCCCTATCACTTTCATAATATCTATCATGCTTTTTGGATACCACTGACTGCTTCAGTATTTTATGCTAGGGAGATAACTCAGTGTTCACCTGTATGAGTCCAGATCATTTCACCCATGAGCGTGATCTCCAGTTGCATTCATTTTCCTACAAGAGCCTCGAGATTATCCTACTTTATATCTGAGTAGCTTTCCATTGTATGACAATACCATATCTTTCTTATCCATTCTGTGGTTAATGGGCAAGTCATCCTTGCTTTTTTCTGGTCTCCTGTTGTGTGGAACAAATGTTTTCTCTCCTTTGATTTTCAGTCTATGAATTTCCTTTCAAGTGTTTCTTGTATACTGTATACTGATGGATCTTGTTTCTTGATCCACTCTCCCTGTGTTACTTTTTATTGGTGAACTGAGGCCATCTACATTAATGGTTACAACCAGCATGCATTGGTTTGTCTCTACCATGCTATTCTCCTGCTGTTGGCCCTCCACTTTTCCCCTTCATTCAGTTGCCTGTCCTGTTTGGTGATTTTCCTCTGCTGCTGTTCCTGGAACTATGGTCATCTTTATCTCTCTCTAGAATATCCTTTAGCACTCTCTGTAGTGTTGGCTTGGTGGCAATGAATTTCCTTCAGTTGCTCTTTATTATGGAAGTATTTTGTTTTTCCATCAATTTTGAAAGATAGTTTTACAGGGTACATCAATCTGGGTTGGAAATTGTTTTCTTTCAGGATTTGAAACACTTCACTCCAAATTCTTCTTGACTTGATGGTTTATGTGGACAAGACTGCCATGATTCTGATTGGTTTTCCTTTACAGATGGTCTGTTTCTTTTCTCTAACAGCTTTTAATATTCTGTTCTTGTGCTAAGTTTCTAGAATCTTGATTATTATATGTCTGAGTGTAGATTTATTTTGGTTATGGCTAGTTGGAATTCTATATGCCTCACTTATCTGTATACCAGATGTTTTTCCCATGTTTGGGAAGTTTTCTGCTATTACTTCTGTAAATAGTCTTTTTATTTCATTTGTGTTGACCCCTGCTTCTTCACTGATACCCATCATTCTTAAATTATTTTTCTTTGTGTCATCTTGCAGCTGTTGAATTGTTATTTTCTGTTTCCATGTTATTTTTAAGAGATTTTTCCTTTCATGATCACTAGCTGCAATCCTGTCTTCAAGGTCTGAAAGTCTATCTTCAGTCTCTTTCAAGTGGTTTTGACAGTTTTCGATTGACTTTTTAATTTCCTGGCTATCTCTTTGAATCTGTTTCATGCATTGTAATTCCTTCCTATACTGTTCATTCAAGGTTTCCATCATTTTCCTATGCTCCTGTTTTCTTTATCTATGTCTTCTTTAGATATGCTTAGCAATTCATTAATTATGTTTGTGATTTCTTCTTTTACCTGAGATATTATTTCTGATCTGATTACTTTTACACCTTCATGAAGTTGTTTCTTCAGGTGTGTAAATTCCATTTTCTTCCATGTCTATACCTCCCAGACTTGTTCTGTGTGGTCTGCAGGTCTGATATTGCCTTTTGCTCCTTCGTCTTAACATTTTCCTGGGTTCCTACCAACAAGCCAGTTGTGAGGTCCCAGGCACTTTCCACATTGGATGCCCCTCCACAGTGTAGGGGAATAGGACAAGTACCTGGGTTTTTCTGAACGCAAGTTCCCAGGGAGGGATCAGGATATAGGGCAGACTTCTCCAGACCCTTGCAGCTACACTGAGGCTTCCCCAATGGCCATGGGTGCATGGTGGCAGGGCTGCTTCTCTCAGCCTGCATGTCTACACTGGGACTCCCCCAATGACAGCAGGCAAACAAGGGTGCATCTGTCTGATTCTCCCGGTGGGTGCCAGCTGCCCGAAGGAAGTGAGGGTCTCCAATAGTAGCCTGTGGATACACAGGGTGTATCTGGCTGTTTCTCCCTGTCTGCACTGATTACCTCTTTGTAGTATAATTTTAAGTTGGGGATTGTGTTGCCTCCTGCCTTGCCTTTTTTTCAGGAATTAATTTTGCTACTCTAGGTCTCTTCTGGTTCCAAATAAATTTTAGAATTGTTTTCTCTAATTTTGTGAAGTATGTTATTGGTATTTTGATTGGGATTAAATTAAATCTGTATAATAATTTTGGAAGTACAGCCATTTTCACTGTGTTGGTTCTTCCAATCCAAGAGCAAGGGATATCTTTCCATTTCTGATATCCTCTTCAATCTCTTTTTTTCACATTATTGTGGGTTTCAATGTAAAAATCTTTTACTTCCTTTGTTAAGATTTATTCCTAAGTATTTCATTTTTTGACGCTATTGTGAAGGTGTATGGTTTCCCTAATTTCTCTCTCAGTGAGTTTATTATTTGTGTACAGAAATGCTATCAATTTTTGAGTGCTGACTTTGTATCCAGTTATATGACATAATCTGGTTATTAAATCTAGAAGTCATTTGGTGGAGTTTTTGGTGTCTTCTATGCAGAGTATCTTGTCATCCACAAATAATAATTGAACTTCCTTTCCTATCTTTATTCCTTTTATTCCTTTTTCTTATCTAATTGTGCTAAAGTTTCCAAAACTATATTGAATACGAATTCTGATAGTGGACATTCTTGTCTTGTTCCTGACTTTAGGTTGAAAGTTTTCAGTTTTGAACATTTAATATGATGTTAGTTGTTAGTTTGTCATAGATGGCTTTTATCAGATTGAGATAAAGACCATCTATTCCAATTTTCTGTAGGGGTTTTGTTGTTGTTTGTTTGTTTTACCATGAATGGGTGTTAAGACTTTGTCTAATGCTTTTTATGCAGCTATTAAGATGATCATTTGGTTTTTGCTCTTGGTTCTGTTGATATGCTGTATTGCACTTATTGATTTGTGTTTGTTGAACCATCCCTGCATCCCTGGGATGAATCCTACTTGGTCATGGTGTATAATCTTCTTGGAGATTTGCTGCATTCTGTTTCCCATTATCTTATTGAGGAGTTTTGCATCTATGTTCATTGAGGAGATTGTCCTGTAGTTCTCTTTATTGGTTGGATCTTTCTGTGGTTTTGTTATCATGGTGATACTTGTTTCCAGAAATGACTTGGGGAATATTGTTTCCCTTTCAATTTCATTAAACTCTTTGAAAAGTAGTGGAATTATATCTTCTCTAAATTTCTTATAGAATTCAGCAGTGACTCTGTTAGGACCTGGGCTTTTTGTTTGTTTGTTTGTAAGTTTTTAATTATATCTTCAATTTCATTGACTGGTATTAGTCTATTTAGAATTTTTATGTCTCTTCTATTCAGTTTTGGTAATTCATATGTATCTAGTAATCTGTCTATTCCTTCTGTTTTCCTTCTTATTAGAATCAATGTTCTCAGCCGGGCATGGTGGCGCACGCCTTTAATCCCAGCACTCGGGAGGCTGAGGTAGGCAGAGCGTTGTGAGTTCGAGGCCGGCTCAGGCTACAATGCGAGCACAAGGCCAGCCTGAGCTACACAGTGCGACCCTGCCTCAAAAAACCAGGGCCGGGAGTTTGGCTCAGCGGCTTAAGCATCTGTCTCGCAGGCGCGAAGTTGTGAGTTCGATCTCTGGTGCCGCAAAAAAAAAAAAAAAAAAAAAAAAGAATCAATGTTCTCAAAATAGGTACTGATGATCTTCTGAATTTCTTCAGGATTCATTGTAATTTCACCTTTTTCATTCCTAATTGCATTGATTTGAGTCTTTTCTTTATAAAGGTGGCTAAGGGTTTGTCTATTTTATCTTTCAAATATCAACTTATTTGACTCTTTGTACTGTTTCCTTAGTCTCAATTGCATTAATTTCTGCTCTAATCTTTATAATTTCCACCCTCATACATGCTTTAGGTTTAACATGCTCTTCTTTTTCTAGAAATTTGAGGATCAGCATTAGGTTATTGGAGCTTGTTGTTTTTCTGATGTGAAAATTCACCACTCTAGGTCTCCCTCATGAGATTGCTTTCACTGTACCTCACAAGTTCTCATATGTTTTATTGGCATGATCATTTAATTGTAGAAACTGCCCAATTTTTTCTTTAATTTCATCTGTGACTCATTGGTTTTCAGGAGGGTATTATTTAATTTCCATGTGTTTATGCAGTTTTTTTATTTATTTTGCCATTGATTTCCAATTTCATTACACTATAATCTGAAAACATTCATGGGACTAATTTCTGTTGGGGACCAGGCTGTCCAAGGGTAGAGTGGAGGGGCCAAGATGCTGCCCACAGTGCTCCCAGGCAAGAAAACAGCTGCTGAGGACAACAGAATGCTAGTTCCCTATTAACTTGTACAGGCATTCAGGTGTGAAGAGATTATTCCCCTTTTAACCTTTACCTCTTTGGAAAAGTTTCACCTATTCCCTATTTTTCAAAATCTCCTTGAACTATGTCATGAATAATGCATGATCCGATCCCCCCATGCTTCTTGTTGGCTAGTAAAAGTGAATTGACTGTAGTGGTTGATAAGCTTATTCACTAGAGGCAAGCCTCCTTCTGGGCCCCCTTGCATCTTGAAATTTTGTCTTTCATCTTTACTTAGTCCCTACCATCCCCCTTCAGGTATCTGGGGGTCTGATCAGCCCCCAGAAAATTTCAATTCCTTTCCATTTACTTAAGCACATTCTATGAGCTAATATGTGGTCTACTTTGGAGAAAGTCCCATGTGCAACTGAATATGCATTCTGTTGTTGTGGGGTGGGACACTGTAAATAGCCACTAAGTTCGCTTGTTTAAAGGTTTGGTTCTGTTCTATTTTTTGTTAGTTTGTTTTGGGGCTTTTTTGGTCATTGATCTGTTGGTGACAGTAGGGTATTGAGGTCCCCCATTACAACTATGTTAGTGCTTATTTGATTTTTCATATCCATTAAGGTTTTATATAGGTGGTTGCATTGGTATTTGGTGCATATATACTTACAATTATTATCTCTTCCTCTAGGATTGGCCCCTTAACAAGTATGTAGTGACCTTTATCTGCCTTGATCAGTCATGGCTTGAAATTCACCGTCTGCAAATGGAATAGCAACCCCTGCCTTTTTTCCCGATTTGTCACACTGAGTATTGTTTTCCATCCTTTAACTTTCAGTTTATGCATTTTTGAGTTAAATCTTTCCTGCATGCAATGTACTGTTGGATCTTGTTTCTTAATCCATTCTGCCAATGTTTCTTTTGACAAGTGAGCTGAGACCATTTATTTGATGGTTATATGCATTGGCTTATACTTGTCATATTATTCTGTTGTTCGTTTCCTTTTGTTCTTTTCTGTTTGCTTTCTTTACCTGGTGGATTTATTCTATTGGGATTCATAGAATTGTCTTCATTGTCTTTTTCTAGAATATCCTTCGGAACTCTTTGGAATGCTGGTTTGGCATACATGAATTTCTTCAAGTGTTCTTCATCATGGAAGTATCTTATTTCCCCATCAATTTTGAAAGATAATTTTCCAGAGTACATCAATCTGAATTCAAGGTTGTTTTCTTTTAGGGTTTGAAATACTTCACTCCAAACTCTCTTTGACTTAATGGTTTATGTTGAGAAGTCTGATGTGATTCTGATGGGCTTTCCTTTATGGGTGATTTGTTTCTTTTCTCTAACAGTTTGTACCATTCTTTTCTTGTGTTGAATTTCTAGAATCTTGACTACATATGCTTTGTCAGATTTGTTTTGTTTCATTTTTTGTGGTTTTTTTTTTTTTTTAAAGATAGTAAAATCCAACAGGACATAACAGAATCAAAACAAAGCAGCAGAACTGGTATAGAACTTTGAAGAAAGATACTACGAAAACAATAGCTACTATAGTATATCTTGTTATCTTCAGAATAGCTGACCATTCCAACAGGTACAGTAGAATTGAACCAAAAACAAAACAGAATAAAACCAATAAAAACAGAATATAAAATAAAGCAAAAAATAATAATAATAATAATCAGAGTAAAGCAAAACAATGAGAACCATATTGGGCCTCAAAAACAAGACAGAAGAGAATCCCCCATATTTGCTACATTGCCTACTGTCATCTTCCAGAGACGCTCAGGTTACCAGCTCCAGGCCTGCAAAATCAACGAAACAATACTAGCATTTAGTTGCTTAATGTTCCTTAGTTGCTATCAATTTAGCCAGACCTCTGAGCCAGCAGGTTACTTACGGGGGTGGGGGTGGGGTTGTCCTTGATTCTAAGCCCATGCGCCGGTAGGCATACGGGAAGCACATGTTTCTCTTCCTGGAGTCCGCGCCAGTCACACAGTCCCCCAGAAGGCAAATTAGTTGTCCTCTGGTCAGAGCCGCTTGGACCCAGTAGGGTAGGTCCTTGAGGGGCCCATTCTCATCCTCTTCCAGGAGTCCACGCCAGTCACACAGACCCCCAGAAGGCAGATTAGTTGTCCTCTGGTTGGAGCTGCTCTAACCCAGCAGGGTGGGTCCTCAAGGGGATCATTCTCATTCTCTTCCAGGAGTCCGTGCCGGTCTGTGTTTGTTTTTTCTGATCATGGCTAATTGGAGTTCTGTGTGCTTCACTTATCTGTATGTCAAATTTTTTTCCCTATTCTTGGGAAGTTTTCTGCCATTACTTCTGTAAAGAATTCTTATGCCTTTTTTGTTGTTTTGTTTTGTCTTGTCTTGTTTTACTTTTATTTTAAAGAGGATAAAACAGAATAAAACCAATCAAAACAAACCAGTGTAAGAGATACAGGACTTCAAAACATTACAAAATCAACAGTAGTTACCATAATGCCTTTTGATGTCTTCAAAATAGCTGCAAATAACTTTGAATGTATTAAAAATCAAACAGAACAGAATAGAATAGAAACAATAAAAACAAAACAATGACTGCAATAAAGGACTTCAAAACAAGCCAATAGTAAATCCAAAATGGCTACCGTAATATATCTTGCTATCTTTGAAATAGCTGCTCCTGCCATTGGATTTGACATAATCAAAGCAAAGAGAATAAAACTCAACCCAACAAAACAATGGAAATGATACAGGACTTCCTAAATAAGACCATAGGGAATCAAAAATGGCTGAAACCCTCAGATCCCCCTAGATTTCACACTGTGTACCACTATCCTCTGAACATATGATCAGATCACTGGTCCTACACCTGCAATGTTAGTGAAACAACAAAGCACCACAGGCATACGATTGCATTTCACCTCAATAGCTATCATCACACAGCCTGTATTTTTGTGGACAAGCCAGTCACTTACAGCGGGGGTGGAGGGTGGGGTAGAGGGGATTAGTACTTCTTGTCAGCCCATGTGCCAGAAGGGGCTGGGGTCTGTGCGTTCCAGTCCAGCGGTGGCCCATACATGGAACTGCTTCCCAGACTGGGCTTGCTTGCTGGTGTGGCCTTGTTTTCTACACCTCCAGTCGACAAATGCCTGCCTTTTTGTTATCTTCTGATTTTTTTCATTGACTCCAATTAATCTTGTTATTTTTGCACTATCTAGCAGTTGTGGGATTTTCTGTTGTCCTTTCTTATTTATAAGTCTTTCATTTGATGATCAATAACCCTAAACCTATCTTCTAGATCTGATATTGCCCTCACAAGTTTGATTCTACTGTGTATACATTCAATGAAATTTTTAATCTCCTGGATGTTTGAATCTGTTTTATAGAATCCAGTTTTTTCCTATGTTGGGCATTCATGATTTCCATCACTTTTCTAAGTTCCTCTGTTTTGTTTTGTTTTTTTAATCTGTATCTACTCTAGATTTACCTACCATGTCCTTCATTATGGTCATAATCTCTTTATGTGCAAAATTATTTGATTTTTCTAGAGAGTCACTCATTTGCTTTGTTACCTCTGCTGCTACAAACTCAGAAAGTTCAGCTATTTGACCCTGGGAAAGTTTTCTATCCTCCCTGAACCTTAGTTTTCATTTGTAAAATGGGCACGGTAGTTTGATTTGTCCCTCTTTCCCTTGTACAAAGCATAACAGAGAGCTTAACTTTTAGTCAACCTAACAAAGACAGTGAGAGAAATTACTTTTCATTTGCTAAGCAAAACATTTTCAGTTGCTATTTGGAAGGAGATAAAGTCCATCACAAATGTCTGATAAGCATAAGCCTATCACCTTCAACCTAAACTGCACCAGGACTGCTCATTTTAAGAGAAACTTTTCTCCAAGCTAACTTTAACCCCCATCCTAGGTATAGTTACAGTTGATAACCAGATACAAATCATAATCACTAGCACAGATCTCCTTTGGTGGTCAAGGGCATTCTGAGATATTCTTACAGATTCATTACTCTATCTGCCCCATGCCCTGAAGTGTATTCTGAAGACATTATCAGGAAGGTAAGAGGAAATATGAGTTTACCAACTTATTCTGTGGATCCACAATGGCCTTCTTGATTCACCTTGGGCCAAGTTGCACACAAATGACTTAATGTGACACTGCTGGGTGGGTAGGTATATTTTCATGCTAACGCCTGCCTCTCTTAAATGGTAAAAGACTGTGATGCTGGATGTCCTAAAATTCAATAAATTGGGCTTAAAGGTAGAGCTCAGTAATAGTGTGCTTGCCAGGCAAATATGAGGCCCTAAGTTTGAGACGCAGCATAACAAAGGAGGAAGACAGAAAGAAAAGAGGAAGAAAACAAAAGAAAATTCAGTAATTTTTTACTATGTTGGCAACAATTTCAAACATAAAAACTGCTAGCAAATTTGTAATCTTTGCCTAAGTTTTTAATATACTATTCCTAAGTTTAAAAAGGACTTTATGAATGCATACTGCATTAGTCACTTTCCCATCCCTGTGACAAAATACCTGACACCTACAAGTAAAAGGGGAGGTTTATTAGGCTGTTTCAGTAGATTCAGCTGATAGTTGGCTAGCTCCAAGGAAGAAACGGCATAGTGGAAAAGCATGGCAGAGGACTGCTGCTCATCCCACAGCAGCCAGGAAGTAGAGAAAAAAGGAAGATGACAAGATCATGCCTGCAGCAACCCAACTCTATTGTTTATAAACCCCTACTTTTGCACAAAAAGTGAAGGGACTCTGAAAGCCCCTTCCAAACAGCACACACATGTGATATTATACCTACATGACAAAAACAGCTATTTACTGAATGTTAATAATGTGCCAGGCATTTTATATGTTAACTAATTTAATCATGTCACAATACTATTATGCACATTTTAAGATAAGCAAAACTTGGGGATGTAATTCAGTGGCAGAGCATTTGTCGAGCATGTGTGAGACCTCATCACAACAACAAAAATAATTTTTTAAAAATATAAGCAATATCATGGAAGTAAAGTAATTTAGCCAAATTTTCTCCGAGTGGAGTTTTGACCCCATATCTATCCATCTCTTCCTAGTCACATGGCCACACTGCCAGCCAGAGCCTGACACTTCTCCATATCCCAGGGCACTGGTATCTTGGCTTGGCTGGAAGTTACAAAGCCCTTTTGCACGTCTTCTACCCTGCATTCACACACTATATTCAAGACTTGCACTGAACCCACCTTTCTGTCCACTCCTTAGTGGCCTCAGCTAAAGGAGCTTTAGTCTGCTACTTTTTCACCCATCGGTGTGCAGTCCTGAGACAGTCTATTTGTTCACATATATATACACATCCATCACGAGCCCACAGACTTCAAGCACAGAATGGATATAATATTTCTCCTCTGCACCTCCCATCATGCCCAGGTATAATGGGTAAGTCTCTTCTTCCACAGCACCCACCCCAGAGATGACTAAGATGACATGGGGAGTCAAGAAAGCTGAGGGACTGACAGGTGTCAGTCACCAGCCGTTGTATTCTCATTAGGAGCTGCTCTGCCTCACAGAAGAACGGATTTATCAAACATTACCCTCACCCATGTGCCAGGTTCTATGCTACATACTTTACAAATACTTTCTCTCATTTCATTCTTCTAGTAACCTGGACAAGATTAATGTCCTCACACTTTATAGATGAGTGTTCAACTCAATCACTGCTAGAGCCAGGATTCAAATACAGGAAGTCAGTTGTTATTTCCACTGCACTACATTGTCAGAGAAAGAAAAGGCAACATCTTATCTACATAAAGATTACTCCCAAGTTTCCAGTGCACTCTGTATGAGCAATCTCTACTCTTTGACTGAGGATAGGTCTTGCCTTTTAATGGTCTATGTGCTTTTCTTTTCTTCCGAAGAGTAGACACTTCACAATCCCTTTTCTGACTACAAGCCTTAGGAAACAATACATTCTTGAAACAAGAAAGTGCTCAACAGCACACCTACTATCCTAAACTGAACCCATCCACACATCACATTCCAACCAACTCTTCATGCGTACAGCCACCCCTCTGTGACCTTCCTAAGTTACCCTCTTCCTGCTTCTTTCTGGTACCCTACACTTTAGTCTCCTGTGAGGACAGCTTAGCCCATATTGTGTTTAATCTATTAGATTCACCTGCCTCTCGCCAGGCCTTTCTGCTCCAGCCTTCCCAAGACCCTGATCTACTAGGTCCCTAGCTGTTAAATCTTATCCCTACACAGGTTAGGATGGAACCACCAGGAAGCACACAGATCCCTTGCACAAGGTCAGTACTTTTCATGGCTCATCCTACCCCAGATCTGATACCATAGAGTTGCAAGGACCTAGGCAAAAGAGACTATAAAGCTCCCATTTCTTAGCCTGACTAGTAATTTCAGTCAACACGGCAACAGGTTATTGGTACAGCAAATCCCAGACTTTCCATGGCAAATAAAGTCTAGCTTTTAGCTGACCTCACCACTTTTCTGGACTACTAATGTATGAAGTAGTGGCTGCACAGTTTCTAGATTGAAATATTAACAGATGGCCAGATGTAACACCAAATGGCATATTCCAGCTCTGCAGAACTAAGACTCACTCAAATCACTGGGCTGGTGAGGGGTGGAGGGGTACAAGACCTAAGACATGTCAAGTCTCCAGGAATTCACAGCCAGGGCACAAAGATGGAATCCACAAGGCCCTGCTGATGTGAAAAGGCTGAACAAGCTGGAGCTCTTTCCTCACAGGTATTGTCCTGTTGCTACAAGCGTCTACTAGTTAAAAAGCAAAAACAAAACAACCAAAAAAAAATCTCTTCTGTTTAAAGGATAGATGATATAGACCACTACTTTACCCAAACTCAGAGAAGAAAACTTCTATAGACAGAAAAGAATATATAAACACAGCAGCAGAGGTATGAAAGATCATTGCAAAAGCCAGAAAAATTTGTCACTCTATTCACACTGACATGAATCACACTGACAAGCTGGGATGTAACTGTCAAGATAATCCTGCAGGGAAGGCAGGCAACGGAAGCTATTTGGAGGGCCAGAGGAAACACTACCAAGTCTTACAGCAAGTTCAAAAGATCCCTTACCAACCTAGCCAGTGGGTGACTTCTTAAGAGCTAAGGTTTCCTCATCTGTGAAATAGGAATGGCAGTAACTGCAGAAACTCACTGCAAACAGAAGGGATATGGGCCTTCAGGCAAACCTAGATATGAATATAGCCACACAATGTGTGACACCATGTTAAATTGGTGAAAACACCCCGCTCAGAAAACTATTGCAAAAACTGGGTAACAGCCAATGTAATGTGGTCATTATAGCACCAGATGCAGGAAACACCCAGTAACTGAAGGCTTCTATCAAGACTTCCTGATTTTGTATAACAGTGCACACCAATGGTGCTGGGCACCTTGCCTATTTACCTTGTCATACTTGAGCTATCTACCCTTCAAGGAGCTGATGACAATAAACATTTTTGATACATAAATATGGTCATAGAAAAATTTCTAATTATGGTTAGAAAGTGCTAATCATGGTTGTCTCTTGGCATTAAGAATTCTTCTGAGCCGGGTGTGGTAGCACACACCTGTAATCCCAGCACTTGGGAGGCTGAGGCAGGTGAGGCTGTTACAGGTGAGACCAGCCTGAGCTACCAAGTGAGCTCAAGACCAGCCTGAACTGCAAAATAAGACTGTGTCTCAAAAAGACAAGAAAAAAAAAAGAATTCTTTGTATTAACTTACTTTTTCCAAAATTTTCTACAAACATAACTTACTGAGATATATTTCTATTTTTTATGCCAAAAAAGACTAAAATACCATGAAAACCAAGATATTATTACAAACAACAGCTCTCCTACATTTTTAGAGGTAAGAACTAAGAAAGCTGTGCTGCCCATGAGGAGCAAGTGTTTTTCACCGGCTGAAATCAGCAAAACTTAGTCCCTTCTTCACTTTGCCACCAGCAAGTTCAAAGCCAAACTTTTAGTTACATCTTTCAAGCAGATCCTTAGTGTTAATTTTCTATTCTATTTATATTCTATTTCATAACTTTTCTCAGTGTCTGTGATAATTTATTGTCTACAAATCTGTGCAGAATGAGGCCAGGAATACATACACTCATACAAAGCCACTAATGACTTTTAGCCAGCTGGCACACACCTATAATCCCCGGAGGCTGAGGCAGAAGGATCACTCTGAGTTCATGGGCAGCTTAGGCTATATAGTGAGTTCAAGGCCAGCTTGAACTACACAGTGAGCCCATTTCAATAAAAAATAAACAATTGATGACTTTTAAGGATTGCTGTAACCCCATGCACTGCATGCTTTGACCCTATACTTTACAGTTCTTTTATTAAGATATAAACAGAACTACATTTAAACTCTCAGACTTAAAACAAAAGAAAAGCTGCCCCGCAGGCATAGCTGTTGGGCCAACCTTGCGGACAGAACCAGGGTCGGGTCCGCGTCCCGCGCGGTGCCCAGCACAGCTCCCTGGGACCGGGAGGCCTTGGCCCCCACCCAGTAAAGGAGGAGACTCCACCTGCACGCCCCGGGAGGCCGCCCTTCCTTGCTACGCACGGGACCCAGCCTACTGGGTCCCGCGATCCTGCACGCCGCAAGAATCAGCGCGAACCTCAGGGGAACGCCGGCCAGCCACGCAGGACACAGAGGTACATAGATTCCAGAAGAAAATGACAAAATGAAAGACCAAGAGGCAGTCTCAGTCCCCCAGCCCACAAAGAACAAACCCAAGAGATACTGAAATGGAAGACAGTGGGAGTCACACAAATGGACTTTCTGAAATGATAGAAAATG
>RJWM01023348.1:0-32276 GCA_004363535.1 Dasyprocta punctata
GTACGTACCCTATGAAGGCAGTTGCTATTACCGCTAATAATAGAAGAATTCCAATGTTTCAGGTTTCTGAAAAGGTGTAGGATCCGTAGTAAATTCCTCGTCCGATGTGTAGGTAGATGAGAATAAAGAATATTGATGCTCCATTGGCGTGTAAATATCGAATTAGTCATCCGTAGTTTACGTCTCGGCAAATGTGTGTGACGGATGAGAATGCTGTGGTTGAGTATTGGGCCTCAAAGACAAGATAGAAGGAAATCCCCCTTATTTGCTACATTGCATACTGTCATTCTCCCAAGAGATGCTCAGACTGCTGGCCCCAGGCCTGTAAAATCAACCAAACAATACAAGCATTTAGTTGCTTTATGTACCTTAGTTGCTATCAACTTAGCCGGACCTCCAAACCAGCAGGTTGCTTACGGGGAGTGTCGGGGGGAGAGTGTTGACTCTCAGCCTGCGAGCCATTAGGCTCACAGGAGGCGCTGACTTTTCTCTTCCTGGAACCCACTGTGCCACTTTCCAGGTAGGCTGGTTAGTTGTCTTCTGGTTGGATCCTCCCTGACCCAGTATGGTGGGTTCTCGGGAGGCATTGATCTTTCTCTCTCTATTATAGCAGCTTTGTAGTTTAATTTCAGGTCAGGGATTGTGTTGCCTCCTGTCTTGTCTTTGTTGCCTAGGATTGTTTTTGCTATTTTAGGTCTCTTCTGACCTAAAGATGAATTTTAGGAGTGCTTTTTTTCTAGATTGGTGAGTATGTTAATGGTATTTTGGTTGGGTTTGCATTAAATCTGTACAACAGTTTTAAAAGTTCGGCCATTTTCATAATGTTGGTTCTTCTTATCCATGAGTAAGGAATATCTTTCCATTTTCTGATGTCCTCTTCAATTTTTTTCAGAGTACTGTAATTTTCAATGTATAAATCTTTTACTTCTTTTGTCAGATTGATTCCTAAATATTTCTTTTTTTTTTGGATGTTATTGTGGAAGGTATGGTTTCTCTAATTTCTTTTTCAGTGAGTTTGTTGTTTGTGTACAGGAATGCTGTTGACTTCAGAGTGTTGATTTTGTACCCAAAAATGCTGCTGAATTTGCTTATTAAGTCTTGAAGTCTGTTAGTAGAATTTTTGGGGTCTTCTATGCAGAGTATAATGTCATCTGTGAATATTGATAATTTAACTTCTTCCTTTCCTATCCTTATTCCTGGTATTTCTCTATCTTGTCTAATTCCTCTGGCTAAGTTTCCAGAACTGTATTGAACAGGAGTGGTGACAGTGGGCATCCTTGTCTCATTCTTGATTTTAGAGGGAAAGCTTTCAGTTTTTGTCCATTGAGTATGATGTTGGCTAATGGTTTCTATCAGATTGAGGTAAAGACCATCTATTCCGATTTTCTCTAGCATTTTTACCATGAATGAGTGTTGGATTTTATCAAAAGTTTTTCCTGCATCTGTTGAGATGATCATGTTATTTTTGTCCTTGGCTCTGTTGGTATGGTGTATTATGTTTATTGATTTGCATATGTTGAACCATCCCTGGATTCCTGGGATGAATCCCACATGGTCATGGTGCACAATCTTCTTGATAATTTGTTGCATTCTGTTTGCTAGTATTTTATGAAGGATTTTTGATCTATGCTCATTAGGGAGATTGGCCTGTAGTTCGGTTTTTTGGTTAGGTTTTTCTTTGGTTTTGGTATCAGGAATGAGTTAGGGAGAATTGCTTCCTTTTACATTTCATTAAGGGGTTTGAGGAATATTGGTGTTAAATCTTTAAATTTCTTATAGAATTCAACTTGAATCCATCAGGACCTGGGCTTTTCTTTGTTGGTAAGTTTTGTTTTTTTTAAACACAAAGTACATTTATTAGAAAAGAAGAAAGTTATGAAATACCCTCATATCTTTCCTTAAGAAATTAGAAATAAAACACAGAATAAAACCAAGAACAAATAGAAGAAAATAATAAAGATCAGAAAACACAATCTCTTATCAAAATGCCAATATCATTTTGTATAAAAATTAACATTTTAATTCTTACATTTCTGTAGAAATACACAAGACTCAGAATAGTCTAAATAACTTTGATAAAGGAACAAAATTAGAGCTCCAACCATCCCCAATTCCACAACTTATCACAAAGTTTGTTAGTAAGTTTTTAATTACATTTTCAATTTCACTAACTGATACTGGGTTATTAAGGATTTTTGTATCCTTTTATCCAGTTTTGGTAATTCATAGATTTCCAGGAAACTTTCCATGTCTTCTGTGTTTTGATAAGGTTGGCTAGAGGTTTATCAATTTTATTTATTCTTTCAAAGAACCAACTCTTTTTTTTTTTTTGGCAGCACCAGGGATCAAACTCACAACCTCTTGCCTGCCAAGCAGACGCTTAAGCCACTGAGCCAAACTCCTGGCTCTACTTTTTTGAGGCAGGGTCGCACTACATAGTTCAGGCCGGCCTTGCTCACGTTGTAGCCAAAGCCGGGCTGGAACTCAGAAAGCTCCACAACGCTACCTCAGCCTCCTGAGTGCTGGGATTAAAGGCGTGCGCCACCATGCCTAGTTTGTTATGTTATCTTTCTGTTGTTGGTTCTGTACTTTTTCTCTCTGTTTAATTGCTTGTCCTGCTTGATGGTTTCCTTCTGCTGTTGTTCTTGGAATTGTAGCCGCATTTATTTCTTTCAAGAGTATCTTTTAGTACTCTTTCTAGTGTTGGTTGGGTGGTCATGAATTTCTTCAGTTGTTCTTCACCTTGGAAGTATCTTATTTCTCCATTGATTTTGAAAAAATCTTTTGCAGGGTACATCAATCTGGGTTGGAAGTTGTTTTCTTTTAGGAGTTGAAATATTTCACTCCAAGCTCTTCTTGATGATTTGCGTTGAGAAGTTTGCTGTGATTCTGATAGGTTTTCCTTCATAGGTGGTCTGTTTCTTTTCTCTGACAGCTTTTAGTATTCTGTTCTTGTGCTGAATGCTAGGATCTTAATTATTATATGTCTGGGTGAAGATTTATTTTGGTTAAGGCTAATTGGGGTTCTATATGCATCACATCTGTATAACAGATTCTTTTCCCATGTTCGGAAATTTTTCTATTATTTCTATAAATAGTCCTCATGTCATTTGTGTGGACTCCTGCTTTTTCATTGATGCTTATCAGATTATATTGTTTCTCTTTGTGTCATCTTGCAGCTGTTGAATTGTTGTTTCTTGGTTCCTTGTTATTTTTAAGAGATCTTTCCTTTTGTGATCATTAGCTTCCATTCTGTCTTCAAGGTCTGAGAGTCTATCTTCAGCTTCATTCAAGCAGTTTTGCCAGTTTTCAATGGAATTTTTGATTTCCTGGATGTCTCTTTGAATCTGTTTCATGCATTCTAGTTCTTTCTTATATTTTTCATTCAAGGTTTCCATCATTTTCTTATGTTCCTATTTAATTATTTATTTATTTGGAACCAGGGCAAGTGTTTGTGCTACTGAGCTAAATCTTTGGCCCTGTTCCTCTATATTTTTTTTTAAATCTACATCTTCTTTAGATAAACTCAACATTTCTTTCATAATGTTTGTCATTTCTTTTTTTTTTACCTGAGAGATTATTTCTGATCTGATTTCCTCTATAGCTTCATGGAGTTGTTTCCTTACTTCAGTTGTTATCAGTTTCAGAAAGTTCAGTTGTGTGATTTCCATTGTATTTCATTTCAGTGTCACCTGGGTTTGTTTTGGTGGACCAGAGGTCTGAGACTGCATCTTATTCTTTCATTTTGTCATTTTACTCTGGGACCTGTGTGTCTGGCTGGACACCCTCCTGATGGATTGCGCTGGGATGCTGGACTATATGGAGCTTGGAACATCTGGTACTGCACAGCTAGCTGGGTTACATTCCTGAACTATGGTGCTTGGGCCTTGTGCTGGGATGGGTAGAACTTGAAATCTCCAGGATCTGTTGGCTAGGCTGGTCACTCCCAGATAGATGACTCTGTGGCTCCAGGTTAGGCAGGGCTCAGTACCTCTGAGATCTGAATGACTGGCTGGGTAATCCCCCAGTGAATTGCACTGGGATGCTGGGTTGGGCCGAGATTGGATCCTTTGGGACCCATGTGGCTAGGAGGGATGCACTGCTGGAGTACGGCACCGGGGCCTTGCACCTGGTTGGGTAGAGTTTGGAACCTCCAGGACCTGCATGACTAGCTGGGACGCACTCCTGAACTATGGCACCAGATCTTTGCGCCTGGATCTCCAGTTTATTTTTCTAGGTTCATTTTATGGAACAGTTTTGGTATATGTTTGTCGTTTATTTATTCCTATTTCTATCTTTCTGGTACTTAGCATATAGCCTAGCACATATAGATGTTCAGTAAATTTGTGAGTGTTGTTCTAGTCCTTTCAGGCCTTGTTCATATACGAATTAAATATTTCTATCATCTGTCAACTCAATCCCATACAAGTGACCAATGGGAGCCATTCAGACTAGACTACCTTTCCCAGCAGCTCATATTCTAACCCATCTACACAATCAGACCAGACTTCAGTTTGCTTGCTTTTGTGGATATAACCAAAACCAATTTAAATTCTTTTTGGGTCTTTCTTTGGATTGCTGATGTTCTAGTTGGTAAGAAGGCAGCCAAACTAGATATTTGGAAACAAGAAAGAAAAAGTTTTCCATCATGAGCAGCCCTTCAGTTCCTTTTCATTTTCCTGATAATTGCTTTAACCCTATACTTCAAGGTGCCTGACTTAGTGTTCACATTTCAAGCTCTTATGCACAATTCCTTGGAATTTAATTGACATGTTAACTTTCATTCTTCAAAGGAGAAAAGCTTTCACTACTGCATGGTCACATATGCCTCGGTGGCCTGACTCTACATACAGAACAGGCTTGGTCGCCTTTGCAGAAAATTAAATAACTCATCCTTTTTATGTAAGTGCCAAACATCAAAAGGGCCAACTACCTACTGAGTAGTGTTCAAAGACCAGCTTAAAAAATCAAGAGAGGAATGAAAGACAAAGTTTCTGCAAAGCAAATCGTTGCAAGAAACTTCTGGTAGTCATGGAGTAAAATCCCATTTGCATAGTTTTGCTCTGTGCTTTTTGGATACATTGGGCTGAGTTTTCTTTTTGCTTGCCTTATTCTCAGGAGTAAGTTGGATATTTTTACATTTTTGGAAATGAAATTAATTTGAGTCTCTCTGATGAAGCATGCAGTGAATATGTACTGCAGTACTGATGTTAGGGAAAGGAGATGACACTCCTGAGGGAAGGAACGATATGACCCACATGTGGTTGAGTCTGTGGTATGCTTTTCACAGAGCTGAACCGTGCCACAGGAGCCTGCTGGATTAGTCTAGCTTATGTCACCCATTAAAATCTCCATCTTCTATAAAGCCTCCTCTGTTTCACATTGGTTCTGGGCAAAGTTGGGAACTGACTTGGACCTCACTTCTCTATGGTTTTGCTTTCTGTCTCTCTCTTGTGCTAAAGTGCCAAGTCTTTGCCATTGACATCTGTCTGTGCTTGTCAAAACCAATCCTCTCTTGCTATTTGTCTCTTCTTTACTGTTCTCCCCTCCTAACAGTAACCAAGGGCATATTTGGTGACATCTAACCTAGTCTTTTATTAGTGTGAGATGAAAGTGTTTCCAGTAACAATAAAAACAGACGCAAAGTATTAAAAACAGACTAATTTGGTGAGGAAGGGGACAGAAATGAGGCTAAGAATTCTAGGCATTGCTATCTCCACCTCTCTGCTTCCAATTTCTGATATGCTGGCCCTCTGTATCCCTGTGCTTGACCAGCCCTCTGCCCCCTGTATAGTCCTGTGAAACGGGAAGCTCTGTTGGATAGGTTTTATTTCAGGTGACCTTGTTCCTCTTGGCATAGTTGATTGAACTAAGACAGGATGCTGATGTCAAAGACAGAGAAACTGTAGGCTGGCCAGTGTCCTGTGCTCTGGCCTGGCACAAAGAGATGAATTGGGTCAATGACATTCTTTCTCTTGGGAGATTTCAACAGGATGCTATTGAGAATTTCTAGTGGGAGATGAAGCTGAAAGATCATTAGATTTATAGAAACGTAAAATGTAAATGAGTCTTATTTATGGAGAAGCAGAAACTATGAGGCCAGAAAAAGATAGAGATCTGAGCGTCTGCTGATGAGGCTTGTTACAACTTTCATGGATAGAACTACTATTTAATTCAGGCTCTGAAAAGCTTGATCCTGTTCTTAAAACCCATTTCTCTCTCCCTTTTAGTCACCTGAATTCTCATAGTTAATTACCCTTTTCTTGTGCTAACCTGAATGCATCTTAAAAATGCTTTCAAGCAAGTAAGAGAAAATCAAATTAGCAGTGTTTTAACCATAGGACATTTGGAATTTACTTAAAAAGAATTGCAGTTACACTGTTGGCTCTGCAGCTCAACAATGTCATGAAGGCTCTGAGAGCACTTTTCTCTTCTCCTTTGCCTTGTTGCCTATAGGGAAGCAAGGGAGTCAGAACCCAGACAAGTAAGCAACTATTTCCTTGAACTCCTATGATGTATAGTTTTCTTGATCAAGGAAGAAAATCTTTACCAAAATCCCCTGGCAGACATCCTCTTGTGTCTTTACCAGGATTGTGTCATATACACTGATGAAAAAAGTTTGGGACTGGCCTTATACATTGGACTTAGTGTATTTCATGTCATGGGGTTGGATTTCTGGCTTCCCATAAAAAATTGGGAGGTTGTTAGCAAGAAGAAGGGTGACAGGCTGTTTGGTAAACAGCCAGCTGCCACAGGGTAAGTTCTTTGGAAACAGGTTCTGAGATGGAATTTGAGGTATAAGATAAAATTTATTAAGAGCAAGAAGTGTGAAAGGAGAGTTGCCCAAATATACATCATGACTAAATGGGATGTGGTATCCCAGAAGTGATCCTAAGGCAGGAAAAGCATATTAGGTAACCACAAAGAATATCTAAATCAAATATCATTTGTTAGTAATGTGTTGGTGTTGGTTTATTAATTTAACAAACTTACCATAGCAATGTAAGATGCTAGTAATAGGGGAAAGTGGATGCAGAGTGTGTGCAAACTGAATCATATCTTTTCACTTTTTCTGTATATCAGAATCTGTTCTAAAAAGAAAAGTCTATTACAAGCAAGTAAAAATTTGTCAAAAGGAAGGGAGTAATAACATGATTGGGCAGAAGAAAAAGGTAAATCACAATGCATGTCCAATAAGATCGCAGTCAATCTGCTGGTCCTCTCTGGTGAGTATTGCCTGTCTGTATTTCTCTGTGGAACCAAACTCTCTGGGTCTTTGTCCCACTGCCTTTCTCAAAATTATGTGCAGACCGTGTCAGGAAGGGACAATGTTGGACAAAGTAGTTCTTTCTAGTTGAGGCTAACCATGAAGAACTGACCATTGAGGGCTCTCTGTTAGCTGCTCTCTTTGCAGCTGGACAGCAAATCCTTCCATGGAAGGGATCTGGATGATGTGTCTCCACGCTCACCACACCAGCGTGTCTGCCCCAGTGAATCTCTGTAGTAGCCAGGGAGATGTGCCACAGGTCCATCTTCAGGTGGGGCTTACTGCCTCAGCTGCTGGGGGCACAGCCATTCTGGCCCTTGGAAGAGCAAAGTTGGGAGAGACCCTACCGATGATGCCTGGGGACGCTTCACCAAGTGCTGCGGTGTCTCATAGCCATGGGGCATCTGTGATCACAGAGATGATGCAAGAATTTCCAGGAACTATAGTTCTCAGGATATATATATATATATATATGTATATATACACACACACACATAATATATTCTCAGAATACTTATGAATTGCCTTTATTACAAAGTTGCATGTGCAAGTTGGTTGTCTGCAACCATAAGTATATTTTTTATGACAGTAGTAACAGGTTTCCCACTAAATCCACAGAAGATTACAGTGTACCTAAGATATGGTTCCAATTTTACCAATTGGTATTTAAAAACTGTTTCTTCATAAGACATAGTCTAGATTCTAGGAAGGGACCCATCTCCTGCTATAAATAATTTCAGATAGCTTCACACAGGAGATGGCAGCACTTTAGCTCATTTCATAAGAAAATCAAACCAGACAGGAGCCCTGGACTATAGTTCTGGCCTGGCTGTGTTCTTTACACTTTTAGAGTATCTTCTTCTGTTCTGTCAAATGATAGTCCTATATTGTGTCCACAAGGAATTGAGTCTACCATTCAAAAGACTGAAAAACAAAAATACAAAAACATTGCACGGTTTTGGAATCATTTTATCATTTCTGATTTCATAATGAAGAAGCAGAAGTTAAATGAAGTTCAGTGACTCACATTAAGGTCCCAATTCCAATTTCAGCGATACAGCATAAATCAGTGATCAATGACATTTGTGTATGATCTTAGGCAGTTGAACTTAAACCAAATATTTGTATTTTTGTAACTTTTATGTTAGTACATGTTTGCCACATGTGAAGCTTGCATTTATTTTAGGGAGTAGGTACATGTACATAACATATCTTGATTCTTTTTTATTCCTCTTCCCCTCTCATCCTCCTCCCTTTCTCCATCTCTATATTTCCTGAAGCTATGCATTTATGTACTGTTATGGTTTGTATCTAGATGTCCCCCACAAAGCCTCGTGTTGTCATAGGTGGCTTTTCAAAGGTGGCTGGATCTAGGGTGTGTGATGCTGGGATTAAGTGTGTGAGGCTGGGAATAATAGCACAATACTCGGATTAAGAGTGCTCCACCCTGGGTGTGAGCACTACTGCTCTAAGGGACAGGAGGGCTGTAGTTGTCACTTGTCACTTTCTACTGCTACTGCCTTCTGCTGCCTGCCTGCCCTGCAATGGACTATTTCTCCTCTGTGGTGCCCCTCTGCCAGGCCACCCTTCCTTAGAGCCAGCTGGCTATGAACTGAAACCTCTATAAACTGTCAGCTAAGTGAACTTTCCTCCTTCAGCTTGCAGGTGTCAGGGATTTTGTCTCAGTAATGAGAAAAGTAAGTAAGGCATAGAATATATATAGTTTATTTTTCTGAAACATGTTAACTGCCTAATTTTTTGACAACTCAGGCAAATGTAGAGATATTAAACTGGATCACTCTTGGAATGTGCTGCGACCCATGTGACTCCTGAGGTTCTTGGGGTGAAGGACCGCAAGAGGATGAGAAAATTAAAGAAGAGACAAAGCTGGGGTCAGGTGGAGCCCTTACTCTCCTGACCAGAGGAAAGCTACTGCTCAACCACTGTAACATGTTTATTTACATACTCCCAAGAAGGATGTTAATTTCAACCCCACTTCCTAGCAACTTGTTTGCCTAGCTGGCCTGGGCCCCTTGCCTTCTTGGTGCTGGAACAGCTTGTTTACATACTTGTTTTGAGCTGTCTGTTTTCGGGACTGGTCTTGCTTTAGCCTCACACATGTGATCAATCTCCAGCTTCAACAGCTCCCTACAGGAATGCATCCTCAAGTTGAAACTAAGACTTAGATAACTGTAATTGGGGTCTATTAAAGCCTTAGCCAATAGTTTCAAAATTTCCTCCCTGATGCATCTTTAAAAACAAAAACAGATGTTAATATCTAGTAGAAAGGTAATATCTAGTAGAAAGGTGTTTGTTCTGTATTATTCACAAAGAATCAAATAAATATTCCTTTTTAAAAGTTATTTCACCTATGTAATGCAAAAAACTAGTGTTTCCCTTGCTCTCTTCTGCTTTAGTGTGGCCTAATACATGTGCAAATAACTGGGGGTCAGGTGGACTCAACTTTTAGCTTTGCCTTTGGCACCAACTAGCCTGTGGGTCCAATAAACAGCAGGAGTCCAACAAATGCTAAATGTAAGTTTCTTGGTCCTGAGTTTCTTTTTTTTTTGTGTCAAATAAGGCATCTCTCCCTGCCTCGCCCCCCATGCCGGATACTGTTAGTTGGCTCACTGTGTAGTCATTTCAAACCTTTCTCTACCCACTTCTTGGTATAGAATAGAGGCTGGAAAATGACATATGATTTGGCCTCCCTTGAGGGAAGGCCAGGCACATGTGACTTAAGGGGCCATCTGTGAGGGTCCTGGAAGTGGTGCAGATGTGGGAAGATAGCCCATTCTATGCCTTCTGCTTCAAAACAGCTGTGGGGGAGGTACCTGGAGTTGAAACAACTGTCTTCGCTCCACGTGGAGACAGGCATGAGGATGGCAGAGCCTGGAGACAGCAACAGCCCGTCCCCTGGACCACACTGCTGAGCCACTGTACTCACCGCAGAACCATTAACTGCTGACACATTTTAGGTGACGTAATTCCGTGGCGGGTTTTCTTGGTCTGACACCTGAAGTCGCATCTCGAGGCATCTTAACCATCTTCTTAGCAAAGTGATAATCTCTAGAGTCACTTCATTCTAAGGTCTTTTTTCTTACAATACTGACTGAATAAAATATTTTATTAGTATTATACAATCCATTATAGGTTTTCTTTTCTGTATTCTCTGCTAGAGGTGCTAATGAGCAGTGAAATAGTAAAGTTGATTAATAGGAGAAAAATGTCAGAAGTTAAGATTTAGATAGTCAGAAAATCGTAACGAAGAAAATACACTGAGAGAGCTGGGGTGCCTTAGTAGGATTATTTCCATTTCCCTTTCTATTCCTAGAAGATCTAGGAAACTACATGAGCAGGAGTACAATAAGAAATTAGCAAATGATTTTCTGCATCCTATAAAAGAATTTCAACTTTGAGAACTGCCCCCTCCCCAAATAATTTCCACATAAAGCCAGGCGTGGTGATGCACACCTTTAAACCCAGCACTCAGGAGGCTGAGGTAGGTGGAGCATTGTGAGTTCAAGGCTGGCTTGGGCTACAACATGAGCAAGGCTGGCCTGAACTACATAGTGTGACCCTGTCTTGAAAAAAATAGGACCAGGAGTTTAGCTCAGTGGCTTAAGCACCCGCTTGGCAGGCACGAGGGTGTGAGTTCAATTCCTAACCCCCCCCAAAATAATTTCCACATAATCCAAGAAAAAGTGTGGCCTCCATGAGAAGGATGGAATGCAATGAAGAAAGTCACATCAAGGCAATGGGGTCTTTTCCAGACAATGCTCATGTGCATTGTACCCCTATCCTAGTATCTGACAGCCATTCACAAAGTCCAGGAACATGGAATTGGAAATGGGCCATGGAAATGCCTGCTCATTTTGTGTGTGTGCATGCATGTGTGTGTGTGGTGCTGGGGATTGAACTCAAAGCCTTTTGCATGCAAGGAAAAAAAGAGAGAGATGAAGAAAGTAGAAACACCTGTCCAAAGCCATTTTTAAACTTCCCACATTGGTTTTTCTGGCTTCTTCTGGGAGGCCAAATGCCCAGTGGCGTCACGAGGGACAGTGTAGCACTGTCTGAGAACCTCATTTATGTTCAAGCTTCTGTAAAGGCGTCACTCTATTTGAGTCTCTGTGAGCAACGGGGCTTTCCATAAACATCCACTGTGACCATAGATACCAGGCTGACTAATACAACTCATTGGTCTAGGAGGTCTTCTTGTCAGTCACCTGATTCCAATACTCAGTGTACCTTTTGGTGAGGTCACGTCTTTGAGTAGTCAAAGCCTTATAGGCCTCATCAAAAAATGTGCTTTTGATTGAATAGACTTTAGATAATAATTTTAAAAAGTAAAGTAATGAAGGGTACTGATAGAACAAAATTATGTTTAAAGAGTATTTCTCAAGCGCTTTGGTTTTTTCTTTCTGTCTTGGTGCTCACGTACACACACATACATAGGTGTCAGTTCTTTCCCTTTGGGTGTACATATCTTAGTTCTCACATTTTTCTAAATTTAAAGTAAGAAATGGTAATAGTTCTTGAGTTCAGCGAAAATATAAAAACTTGGGTCCAGAGCGGTGACCAGCAACTGGAGAGGTAATGAAGAACTGATCCTAAGATACTTTTTTTTATCACTTTTCTGGGCTTGAGATCCAGTGAGTAAAGTGGGCAACTGCCCTAACATTATCTTCAGGATGATTTCTCACAGCTGTGATGTACCATGGTTCTTTTAAGAGTTTCCTGAATAGGAATAATGCTACTCATTTTTTCTCCAAAACCATTTTATTAAACTCTGAAAATAATTTCAAAGGAATGGATCTGTTGTAACTTCTAAAGAATTTTGAGTAATTGTTTTTTCACTACAATGTTTTCTTTTTTATGGCCTTGTACTTGCCGGGCAGGCACTGTGCTGCTGAGCTATGTTCCTGGCCCTGTAATATTTTCTTTAGGCAAAGTACATCTTGAAGAAGCTCTCACTGTATTCCTCTGGTATGCAGTTGCTCTTTTAAATTAGGGGTGTTTTCTATTGGTGTGATACAGCAAACGTTTTTGGGATACTACTAAAGCCAAGTTCTTCTTTTTTGAAAAGATTTGTAAGTACGCGCTTCAGTATTATAGCTAGTAAGTAGTAAAGCTGGAGTTTGATCTCAGTAAGACTGGCTCCTGAGTTCCTGTTATTAACTCGCTCACTCTGCTACCTGTCTTGTGTTTAATTCCTATCATCAGATACACTCTAAAGGCAGGTCCTGCTGAACTTCCTCTAACCCAGGGCAAGAAGCTCCTGGATGACCCCTTACCTGCTCATATTATTTCTTGCTTTGAGCGGAAGGAGGGAAACTGTTTCTCCCATGGCTGAAGGATTGCTGTGTAGCTGTACAAATAACCTTGTCTGCCTCTTCCTGGTAGGTTGCTGTGACAACATCCCATTCTCTATCCAATTCCCTCTATACACTCCTCTCCATATCCTTGAAACAAGGAATAATCAACACTCCAGTGAGTTTTGTAGTGGTTGCCATTGGATATTTACCCCTGCCCTTTGGAAATTCACTGGCTGGTCAAAGGGACAGAAAGCAAGTAGATGAGACAGTTACCCAGCACTAAGGGGCCACATGGTGAGGGACCAGTGTGGGCAGCAGTTACACAGTAAGGCCTCATCAGAGATGCAGGAGGAAGCTGGGCCTTGAAGAATGAATGATTTTTGTTTGGTTAAGTCATTTATGAAGAGAAGCATGACCAGAATGTGAAAGGAAAGGAAGGGAGTGAGACAGGCTATGGTCGAAGGGGCTCCATCTTGCCATTTGCCTTGCATCTGTACGGCTTGTATCTTGCCGTTGCTGAATGCCAGTGATTTACCCTCCCTGGAGTCCTGGTCCTTCCTTAGGCTCATGAAGATAGATGGCAAACATATTCCTGTGTGCCAAATGGGCAATCTGGACCCCATGAAACATTTGTCTTCTGGCGTATTCTCTGTGAAGAAATGAAAATTCTGTATTTGAAGAAAGTCAGAGAGCCAGCTATAATACAACCAAGCAGGGATACAATGCCTGGGTAATTGGAAATCGCAGGCTATTACAGACCAGGTAATTACCTAGTACAATAATATAAAACTGGACAAGAGCTACAGTCTACCCTGTATGAGAGTTCCTGACAGCCACACGGTTCCCTCACAGATATACACGAATGTTTTGCAGATGAATTTTCTCATCTGTAACATGGGGATAATGGTACAGTATCTATCTCAATGGGTCACTGAAAAGATTAAATGAGCTAATAGATATAAAGTTCTCACACTAACCTCTGTTGAATTACCTTACATACACAGAGAGTTGTTCTTAGGAAGAGGTGCTAGCTAGCTATGACAGTGACAAACCACAGGCGAAAAATGTACTCATATGTTGAAAGAAGGGAATTTCAGAAATGGCGCCCTGAAGGTCTGTAAGATGAGTAACCTTTTATAAGAAGTGTCATGCAAACAAGTTTGGTTCGTTAAAACATAATTGAGTAGAAGAGAAATATAATTGATTTTACTTTAGTTTTCTTTTTACAAACTGGTAGTTGTTTAACATGACTTTATTAAACACGAAGCAAAAACTATGAGAGGCTGTAAAAAATAATTTCAGTACAGTATGATGAATCAGCAACTCTCATCCTTTTTGAAAGTCATCTGCACTTTGGGGAGGGAACGGGCTGGAGATGAAATCAGAAGGGTTGCAAAGGGGCTTCATTTTATTTCTTAGGAGCTGGAGCAAAAATGCATAACACCAGTGTTTGTTTAATCGGGGCACTATTAGATTTTTTATTTTTTTTTTTACTATTCTGTATGTTTGAAAAATTTTAATTCTCATCTAGAGATGTAGCCTTCAGCTTATTTCTCTCACGATACAACCAATCTTGCACCATATTCTTGTACCCCAGCCCTCTGGTTCCACAAATCTGTCCATTCCTTCTAGAAACAGAGTGTTTTGCATCTTTCTCTTTGGGGATTTCCACTTCAGCCTGCCCAGTTTCGGTAAATACTAACCCCATTTTTCCTTTCATCTCCGCCAGCCCACTTGCAGCAACTATTCTTTCTGAGGGTAAGATGTTTGCACCTTAGCAATGCAGCAGGCCTGTGAAGCTTAGTAAAAACAAAATCTCAAGGGTGACCTTGATCAGTATGACTGTCAACACTAGGGACACCAGTGGGTAGAAATGTGGGAGCAAAAGGCAAGGCTGTCAGAGTGGGGAGATGGGGGAAATGTCACAAAAGGGCAAAATCTGGCAGTGGGGGCTTTGAAAACGAGTTGCAACCTACCCTGTTATCTTGATGATGGGAAGGCAAGCAAGAAGGCAGTGTGTTGACAAGATAAGAGTTAGTCAGATGATTTGTTGGCCCTCTACCTAATGCTGGCTTGAGCCTACAGGCAAGTCAAGCTTGTTGGTTTCCATGAAGGAATTAGGTTCCCTGTTTGCAGACTGTAGGGACAACTCTGCTATGCTGGCAAATCCGTAACTGGTATTGAACATAGAGGATTCTGCCAAAAGTTTGTTGATTGACTAGATGACTGTCTGAATCTGTTTTGTGCCTTTATAACAGAATACTACAGACTGTGTAATTTACAACAAACAGAAGTTTATTGACTCATAGTTCTGGAGGCTGGGAAGTCCAAGATAAGGCTGACATCTGGTGCAAGTCTTTTTGTGGCATCAATTCCTTGATGAGAGTCCAAAGACAGAGAGGGAAAGAGAGAGCCGAGAGGCTCCTTTTTAGGAACCCACTAGCAAAGTGGCACGAATTCATTTGTGAGGGTAGAGTCTTTACGGTTTAACCTCCTCTTAAAGGTCTTTCCTCTTCATATTATTACAATGGCAATTCAATCTTAATTTGAGTTTGGGAGAGAACAAACATTCAAACCATAGCAATGACCACTGTTAACTCTGATATCACTCATAGACACTGAGAGTATTATCAACTTATTGGCGTCCCTATTTCTCCCTTGTATGGAGTGGGGGCTGTGCCTGCAGGCTGAAATGTTAAGAAATATGAAAGCATCCTCTAAAACGTGTCCTCTCTCAGGGCAGTTTTCCCTTGCGATGGTGAGTCCCTTTTCAAATGAGAGCTTCTGAAAGATAGGGCCCACGTGTTCTGAAACTCTTGTGTACCCTGCCAGGACCTGTGGGCTTTCAACAAAAGTTATTTGACAAGTTGCAGTTGGTTGGCAGATATGAAAAACAGCTGTGATTTCCAGAGAGCGAAATCTGTGGCTGCTGAAATCTGTTATCTCTGACTCTGTCTTTACCTTTTATCTTTTCTTCTAGATAATGGGCTTCACCGTGTTGTATTTTACAGTCAAATGAACTAATTAAAGGTCACCCTCTGACTGTTTTGCCATCTCAATGCTCGCAATTTGAGTTGCTCCCTTCAAATAGGTTGCCTCCAACACTGTCATTACAAATTCCAAATGGCATCTTGTTTGAGAAAAAAAGGTGAAAAGGCAATTTAAAAAAAAAAAGTACAAATTGTTACGCTGATTGACTTTCATTTAATAAAAACACAAGGAGCCATTCCACGGCTCATTCTAGATCAGTTGCTTACTCATCTCGCCCTCTTCCTCAGTTTCCTCTTATGCAAAATAGAACCAGTAATAGTACTTTTCTGGCAGGTTGCCACAGAGAATCAAATGTTTAACATAAGAAAGGTTCCCTCAAGAATAGAGCCACGTAGTTGGGAGATGTTGAGCTTTGAATAGATGATAAAAGAAAAAAAATAGTAGTCGAGTTGTCGAAGTGAGTGTGTAGATGAAAGCGCCCTGGAGCAGTTAGTCCTTCTCCAGCTCCGGCTTTTCTCTTCTCACTCAGAAATGATATTTTCTGCTCAGTCCTGCTGTCGTTCTGCTCTCAGACCACGCAGAGCCTCCCGCCAAGCTGCCCCTGGCTGAACTCCCGGTTGAGCCGTGGACCCCATCTGCTCCCAGGGCTGCCTTCCTCCCCGTTTCTGCGCGAGCAAGCAGCATTCCTGGCCCAGCCCTGGACGTCTATGGTGGTGGTGGTGTCCCCTGGCCGCTCAACCAGCCCAGGTCTCTCCTCTTCCCACTCTGACATAAGCTTTGTTCAAATAAAAAGGACCCGGCTCTTTCCCTGGGTTGCCAGAAGCAAAATTCTTGATTATTCTTTTTTTTTTTTCTGGTACCGGGGATTGAACTCACAACCTCCAGCCTGCCAGGCAGCCACTGAGCTAAATCCCCAGCCCTATTTTTTGAGACAGGGTCTCACTATGCAGTTCAGGCTGGCCTTGAACTTACTTTGTAGCTCAGGCTGGTCTCGAACTCACAACGATCTCCTGTCTTGGCCTCCTGAATGCTGGGATTAAAGACGTGTGCCACCACGCCCAGCTTCTTGATTATTCTTACCTAAAAACTTATAACCCACTTCCAGCCATTAAGAGATGTAGCCTAAGAAGGCCCATTAGAGGCTGTAGTGAGAGTCCGAAGGGGTCGTTATTCATTCCACTTGTGGCAAAGGGCAATCAGCTTTTGACATTAGTCAGGAAGTATGCCCCTCTATAGTCTAAATTTGTTTAACTTAAATTTATTTTAGTCTTTTCCTCTTGCTCTTATCTTTGAGGTTCCCAATTTCAGATATACCTATATTTAGTTTGCCCTTTAAGCTCAAATGATGTCAATTTTATGTACTTTTATTTTCTCTGCTTAGCTAGTCATCTTATTCCCCATGATATTCATAAGCATATTCTCAATAATCTCTAATGCCTGCCCTGGGGCGCTCTGTACCAATACTTCATTGCTTGCTATAATGTAGTTTCTGCCACTTCTTTAAGGTTACAAAGTGAACCAGCCTTGTTTAGAATCTTTGGAGTGACAAATGTTAGATGAGTTTTTTATCACCACAAAGCATGGAAAAGGTAAAATGAATGACAGGTACAATCTACAACTTAAATTGTTTGTGGCACTTGCCTTTTATCGGAGTTAGCAAGAGTAAGTACATGGTGTTTCCCTTGTGAAGCCTCAGAATCAGGCAAAGGCATAGATCTGTCATATAACTCACTATGAAACAAAGGGCACTCTTCCTGCTTATTAATTTAAATAGGGAAAATGAGCTAATCACAAAATAGAAAAACGTATCTCAGATTCCTCAACCCTGGAAGGAGGCCACCCTGGGATGCTGAGGGGAACGCTTTGTCTTTCCATTGCATCCCTCCTCCTACTCAAAATATGGGCAAATGCTGGTTAAAACAAACATCGAGGGCAAAGAAGTCTTGAAAAGGAAATGAACTGAGAAGTGTGGGCAAAGGCTCTTATATACAACCAGCTGCCCGGGAGGGAGGGAGGGAGGTGGTAGTGGCCAACATGTGAGTAGTTCTTTCTTTCTTCCCTTCAGAGCCTCCATGGGAGGTCTGGGCTCAGGGTACTCAATTTCACATATTTTGACAGGGTGTGTCAGTTCAAAGGCATAGAGCAGAGCTTTAGCACTGGGGAAAAAATGCGCTCATTAACGTATTCCAGAGCACACTTGGAAAGCTCGCAAGACGATTTCCATGCCTAATGACGATGCTCCAATCCCACTGCCCCTGTAGACACTTCCCCTGATGCCTCCATGCCCTTCCTTGTCCCTCCATTTACTATTGGATCTGATTCACTTACCTCTAGTTACCCACAGTTCTAGCCCTGGAAGTGTTCGTGATCATTAGGCTTAGCTATTGTGCATAGGGCTTGTGTCCAAGTCGCTGCTCCCCAATGGGTTATAAAGTCATTGAGTGCAGGCAGCATCTTATTAGTCTTTGTATTCCTGAAGCACCCAACACAATGTCTAGGGGAGGGAAGGCTCAGTTAAACAGTGATCTCTGTCTACCAGATGAGACAGCTGTAGTGAGACTCATTGGAAGAACAGAGAAGGCTTTGGTATTTCCAGGAGCGTAGTCTTTCCAGTGGCATCCTGCCTAAAAGGCGTCCTTTCTTAAGCTGCGGTACTTTGAAAATAGATTTTAAATATGCCAACAGATGAAGAATGAGTGGGTCCTAGGGATGAGGGTATCCTTAAGATGGGTCAAAGAGCCATACATGAGTGTTGACTGGACCAGAGAGATGTATGGTCAGTGAAAACTCATTAGTCAGTCTGACTACCAATCTCAGAGTGGCTCTTAGTGCTGCCCAGGGATCCTATCAACTCACTCTCTCATTCTCTTAGATATCTATTTACACATTCTCTTAAACCATCAGTATTTCTTTCTCCTTCCTTATTCTTGGCCGAGAATCTTACTTCTCAGTTTTAGGAAAACAGAAACAATCAGAAGAGAATTTCCGTCTCCCACCACCATAACTACCCATCCATTTCCACCCACATCCACCTTCACAGCCTTCTCTCTTGTCATTGTGGATCAACTGGCTGTGCTCCTATTAGAGGCCATATCCTCTCTCCTGCATGATCGGCTTATCTTTTCCACATCATTGTTTTCCCTGCTCTACTGAGTCATTCCCATCAGCCTGCAAATCAAAACACAACAAAATAAAACCTTCTTTGACCCTGATGTCTCCTCCCAGTTATGTCCTCAGTGCTCTCCTTTTTATAGCAGAATAATTTTTTAAAAGTTGTATTTCATCCTTGACTTCCTTTCTCCCCTTCTCTCTTGTTTCCCTTTAAACCAGACTTCGTCTATACCACCCACCAAGATAAACCCCCTCAAGATCACTGGTCTCTTTTATCTCACCCAGTCTTTTACTGGATTCTCTGAACCCCAAAGAGTGGTTCAGCCCTTGGAGCTCTTCATCTCTGAAGACACTCACAAGATGGTCTCATCAAGTGCCATGATTTTAAATACCTTTCATATACTAATAATCTCCTTTTTATAGGTCTCATGCTGACCTCTTCTCCACACTCCAAAACTGAAAAACCATTACCTACTTGTCCTCTCTACTTGGATACAGAATAAGCATCTCAATTAACATTTATATAAACAAAGTCCTAACTCCTCACTGCCTTCATACTACAGGCCAAGCTCTATATCTTGCCTAGACAATTGGAACTGCCCATAAATGGTTTTTCCTGCTTCTGCTTTTGCCTCTCTTATGTAATCTCCATATAGCAAACAGAAAGAGCTTTTTTAAAAATAAATACAGATCTTATTACTTCTCTGTTCGAAATCTCTGACTGCTTCCCATTTCTTTCAGAATAAACTTTAAAGTCCTTACCATGCTCTATATAGTGGCTATTATTCTGCCCTTTGGCCACTGCTATACTCTGATCTCATTTCCTCCCCTGGACCCTGATGTCACTCTACTCCAGGCTCTGTGGATCTCCTGTAGTCTTTTAAACATTCTGAGAAAACTCTCACCTCAGCACCTTTGCATTTCCTGTTCCCTCTGCTTTTCTCTGACATCATGTGGCTTACTCTCAATCCTTTTGTATCCCTACTTGAATGTCACCTTTTTTAAAGGTATTTTTCTTGATTATCAACTAAATACTAACTAGCCCTCCTCTCTTCATTCCCTCCTCTTTCTCCTTCTCATAATCATTGTGCATTTCTATGAAACAGATCCTGGTAGGAAACAGATGACACATTCACTGGGGGTCATTTAATGAAGAAACTATTTTCAAGGATACAGGCAGAGTTAGGAGAATCAACCAGCGTCAGTAGAACATACAAGATTGGGCCTCAGTGGGAAGTTGGTGGGAGTTGACAACGAGGGAGCAGCCATTGGTGGAGGACTTCTGACAAGAGATGCAGCCTTCAGTAGAGAAATGTACAACCATTAACCTCCCAGTGGATGGGACACCAGAGGAGTAACATCTTCCCCTCTTTCTTATTTTGATTTTGTGCGTTTGTGTGTTAAATCAAAAAAGAAACATCTAGTTTAATTAAAAAAAAAAAAAAGACTACCAGAAACTGTCTGCAGAATGATGAAGCAATTAACTCCTGAAAGACAGTTCAGCACCTTGGCGAATATGTTTAGTGGAAAACTAAGAGAAAAGCAAAAATGCTACTTAGCTTAAAATGTTGTCAGGTTTTTTTGTTTGTTTGTTTGTTTTTGTTTTTTTCTATATTGTCTTGCTAGTGTAAGAAACTGAAAAAGTAAATAAGATCCAAAAGTTACAATAGATATAGTAAAAGGGAAACAAACTGCTCAAAGGCAAGTTATACTGTTTGATCAGTCTTGCATGCCTGTATAAGGTAACCTGAGCAATTATTTTGACAAAAAACAATGTGCAATATAACAAACATTGTGAAGTTTCTATCATCTTGTTTTGGGGCCCGGCCCGGGCCGCCTGGCCTGAGCGGCACAGGCACAGATCAGGAAGCAAGTATGGACTGCCTTCCGGGGTCCTGACCTCGGAGGAGAACGAGAGGGCCCCTTGCGGGGCCCGGCCCGGCCCGGCCCGGGCCGCCCGGCCTGAGCGGCACCGGTGCGCGGGCTTGGAATCAGGGACAAACACTACACCTCCCACCCCACCCCCCCCCCCCCGTCAGCAAGCTGCTGTTTCGGAGGTCTGGCTAAATTGATAGCAACCAGGGAACATCAACTAACTTTTGTTTTGTAGATTTGGCCAGGCCTCTGGTCAACAACCCAAGCATCTCTTTACAGTGGGAAATGTAGCATGTATGGGGGATTCTCTTCTGTCTTGTCTTTTATTATTAATAAAATATTTAAAAAAAAAAAGAAATCTTACATCATTATTGCTTGTGGTTTTTGTTGTTATTTTGCTTTTGTTGTTGTTTTTTGGATTGTTTGCTTCTTGATTTTTCTGGATTTTTCTTCTTTAAAAAAAAACCAAAAGCAAATTGGGCCGGGATTTAGCTCAGTAGCTCAAGCGCTTACCTGGTAAGTGTGAGATAGCGAGTTCGATCCCCTGGTACCAAAGAAAAAAGAAAAAAAAAATGAGAAAAGAGAAAAGTTAAGGCTTTTGCAAATCAACCCATTTCAGGGGTGAATAAATCCCCTAGCTATTTCTCAGTGTCAGTATGTGTGCAGCCTTGTCCTCTGAATGTCTTGTGCAGTTGCACAGCCAAATGTCACACAGGGCAAATCCTCCATTTCAGCCAACTCAGTGGAGGGGCAACTAGTGCAACACCATCTTCCTGGACAGAGAGCATTGTGATATTCCATTTTGTTGATTTGTGTATCTCGTCATGTCTCCTCATCAGTTTCTACAGTGGCCACAGTTTCTTCCACATCTCCCAATATCACGTTTACATGCTGATCATAAGATGTAGTCTGCCTCAAAGCTCTTGGCCATTCCCCATTTTCACATAAATTGGCTCATCCAGGCTGAGTCTGATGAGATCCAGTGGCTCCTCTATGGTGCTGGTGGTTTGTTGCTGGTCCACATCGTCTGCCACTTTTCAAACAGTGCCCTCTTTCTCATTTTGACTGCCTAATATGTATTGCTGATGTCCCTCAATGCCAAAGCACCCAAAAATGAGAGGTAAAGGAAGCCCAAGTGATGAGAGAGCTAGAAGTTGGCCTCTGGGGCATGGATAAGAGTGGAACTAGATATGGAATACAGAGGCTGTCCAGCACATGCTCTCCATCTGCTTATTTGCTCATTATTTTCCTTCACTAGGTTGTAAACCTAATGAATCCGGGAAGCAGAATAGTACCTGGCATAAAATGTCATCATGGACTGTGTTTTAGAAGTGAATAACTGTGTGACACGGGAGCATGTGTTAAAGTAGGAGCAAGGTGCAAAGAAGAAATGAAATCTGAGGTCAGCATCCTGAGACCACATGGCTAAGGGTTGGCTCGCTTGAAGCATCAGGAAATCTGACAGCCATCTTCAAGGTGAGTGCTCAAAAATGGACAGAAAGCACAGCGCAGAGTAGCTGGGGAACAAAGGAAGCAGCCTGTGAGGCATTCTGTAGGACAAGTAAAAGTGCTGAGGTTGTGAGAAGCCTCCAGCTGCAGCAGCAGTGCAGTTGTGGCAGAAAAAATTTGCTGGCAAAAGAAGAAAGTTCTTGTGTTACAATCACTAGAAATTGAAAGACACAGAAAGACCCTGAAAGCCCTATATTTATCCAGGAAGATTAGTGTAAAAAAGCAAGGACAGATACACTGAATCCCAATTGTGGAAAATCTTTGGTTGGGGTATACAAGGTCCCCCTCATTTCCATGAGCTTGGTACCGCTGCACCTGGTTGGCAGATCTTTACCATTTTCATACCAGAAAGTCTGATCATTTTCATGCTTTGTGATTAAAAGAAATTCTATGGAGGAGTTTGTTGGCAATATATGGGAAATAATTTGTATCCCTTACTACAGAGAAAACAACTGCAAATGTGTCATGGAGCAAGTTTGTTTGCCCAAACCCTATTCTTCAGCTCTTCTTCTTTTCTACCAGAGATTTCAACTCTGCTAACTCCCCTACAAGATCTGCAAAACAGAGATCTTCAGAGGAAGGCATTTAGAGACCTCCTACTATTGCCAGAGAAGGCCCCTTGGCAGTCCCACTCTCAAGCTCAAGGGAGCAAATAAAATGTTTCTTCCAAGCATCACATCATTTTCCCGATGAGAAGATCATCCTTGGAATTTTTTTCCAACTCATGATATACGTATGATAAATATGGATACTAGATTGTTAAGCAACCTATGGACAAATAATCTATCCTCTTCCTTTGGTCTTTCTCATCTCATTGATGCTGTTATTTGTTGAATGTTAGGTTAAAGAAGTCCCTTTGATACTACCAACCACACAGTTGGTAGTCTCAACTCACTGCTCAGCACCGATACATGTGCCCAGGCAGGACAGCTCTGCTCAAGGCCAACAGCCTGCCTGCTTCCCAGATGCTGGGTGTAGCTCAGGTAACAGTTATGTTACACTGGAACCAGCTGGTGGGAATAAAGAGATCAAGAAGAGCTGAAGAGAACCTTCAGCCTCTCTTCAATACCAGCATGGAATCGAAACATTAAGTATCAAAACACATAGTGGAGACAATGTAGACAATGTATGGGAAGGGAGGCAACAAGTGCATAAGAAGGATCAGGTTGGAAAAATCTCTTGGAGCATGTGAGTACCTAGGGGTACAGTATGCAGTTCCATGAGATGGAGGTACATTTAGTCTGCTGGGAATACATTTAAAGTCTCCAAGTTACTCAGTGCAGAGGAAAGCCTTCCATGATATCTTGCCATAACTCAGTATATGTAGAAATAGGGCAGAGGGGCAAGCTGCATGGGTTTCAGGAAGAGAAAAGTCAGCATCTCCCAAGAATCAGCCATGCTGGGATTGGGAGGATCCAACAAGAAGCCAAATAGCCAGGCTTTCTGGTAAGCTGCACAAGTTGCATGGGTTCCAGGAAGAGATAAGTCAGCACCTCCTGTGAACCTACCGGCACACGGGCTGAGAACAAAATGCCCCCCGACCCCACCTGGTAAGCCACTCACTGGTTAGGAGGACAGGCTGAGTTTATAGAAACTAAGGTATATAAAGCAACTAAATGCTTGTATTGTTTGTTCAATTTAGCAGGTCTGGCGCCAGCAGTCTGAGCATCTCTTGGGAGGATGACGGTATGCAATATAGCAAATATGTGGGATTTCCTTCTATCTTGTCTTTGAAATCCAATACTGTTCTCACTGTTTTGCTTTGTTCCGATTAATTGTTTTGCTTTATTCAATATTCTGTTTTGATTGTTTCATTCTGTTTTGTTTTTAGTTTGATTTTGCTATTCCTGATGGAATGGACAAATATTGTGAAGATAACAAGATATACTATGGTATCCTGCTTTGAAATTCTGTACCAATTTTGCTGCTTTGTTTTGATTGGCTTTGTTCTGTTTTGTTTTGTTGGATTTTACTATCTTAAAAAAAAAAAAAGAAATAGGGCAGCGGGAAGAGCATCCTGACTGAGGCCTTGAGCAGGGAACGTGCAGTCAAGGGCCACATGGTGGAGAGTAGACAGATGATGAGGGGTCAGAGAGGTATGCAAGCTGGAAAGAAGGATATCATCATCCTGCGCAGACTGTGTACAGCCTAGATCTGTGATGCTGAGCCTTTTAGAGCTTTCAATAATACAAACAACCCGCTGTGGCACGTGTGCCGCAGGTTCACCACCACTGGCCTAGACCATGGTATCCCATCAGACCTGTGGATCATATCCCTGAAGGGCAGCATTAACATATACTTAGGTAAAGCCTAACTTCTTTCTCTTAAATTTCCCTAAAATTCCAATATTCTCAAATTTTGTGATCTTTTAATGAAGATTTCACTGTAGAGTTTGTGCTTTTGTTTATGCCCTATGATGTCCATACATCTTTCAAAAAATTTGCCACAGTCATGCTTCCCTACAGAGTTAATGTAGATGTACTGCATTTTCTGTGGTCCAGAGTGTATCATGAGCCTCCAGTTCACTATGTCTGGTTTGCCTTTTGGGTCTGCATGGAATCAAAATAATTCTAGAGTCAAACCAATGAGAGTGAGGTGGATGAAGGAGCCCTCGCCGATGTGAGTTCCCAGAGAAACATGCAGGTATTGGGTTTTTTTCTTGTTGGCTGACGTTCCTAAGCACGTTCCTAAGTCTCCAGATTTGGGGATGAAGGAAGGAAGAAGGCATACATCTTTACCAAATTTAAGTTACGTGAGCTGTAGGAGCTGGAGGTCCCATGGAGTCTGTGGAGGGAAGCAGAAGAATAGTCCGCATTAGAGTGGACTTTCCTTAAGCAGAGACTGCTAAGGTTAGAATGCTTATGTGCCTTCAAAACTCATTTGTTGTTACCTGTATCCCAAGGTGATGATATTAAGATATGGAGCGAGGCCCTCAAGAATGGGATTAGTGCCCTTGTAAAGGAGGTCTGAGCAAGATTCATTACCCTTTCTGCCATTATGATGTTAGAGTGAGCAGACAGTCATCTATGAATGAGGAAGCAGGCCTTCACCAGACACTGAATCTGTTGTCATCTTAATCTATGGTTTTGTAGCTCCCAGAGAGAGAGAGAGAGAGAGAGAGAGAGAGAGAGATACAGACAGACACAGAGAGGCAGACAGAGAGACAGACAGAAAGACACATAGACAGATAGACAGAGACAGAAACAGATCCATAAGCCAGAAGCTTGCTATGGTTTGAATATGATTTGCTAAGTTTTGAAAGATGTTGCTTTTTAAGAGAGATTGATACTCTTCTTGTAGGAGTGAGTCCTTGTTCTCATTAGACTGAATTAGTTATTGTGAAAGCAGGTCGTTATAAAACAAGTTCAGTATCCTCTTGCTCTCTGTCACATGCATCCTAGTTGCTCTTGCACTTTCTGACATGAGTTAAGGCTGTAGAAGGCCCTCATCAGAACTGTGAAGTTGCCATCACCCTCCCAAGAACAGTGATCTAAAGTAAAGTTCTTTCTCTTATAAATTACTCAACCTCAGGTATACCATTATAGTGACAGAAAATTGACTAAGATACCAATGCATGGTATTTTGTTATACTGTAGTAGTCCTCACAGAATGAGACAGAAGCCATCTAGATCTGCTTGGCGCAGGCAGTAAAACAGCAGAGCTGCCCGGGTGGTGTGTGCCATAGTCGGGTGAATCCACAGAAACCACATTCCATGAAGATGCAAAAACTTTATGCTTCTAGAAGCGTCGTTTAACTGGAGTCTTGGCCAGTGGGACAAATTCTCCCTGTTTCAGCAAACTCCTTTGAAATGTTGGGAGTGTCTGAGGCAGCGAGTAAGGAACAGCCGGGTGGGTCCCGGATAGGCTGGTGTGGCTGTGGGAAACTTTCAAACTCTGCCCTGCACACAACTGCTTAGCCCAGCACAGCTGCTTGAAGAGGAAAATAAGATGAAACAACACAAGGTCCCTTATGGCTTGAGATTCTCTTCACCTCTTGGTCTGACACAGCCCCCGCTGGTATGTAGTGCTTTGGGGCATGGTTCTTTCAATGTTTGCCTCCTTCAGAGTTTCTTTGAAGCCAGGCTCAGCATAAGCCAGGCTGGGAGAGTGGGCAGGTTGGTGCTTGATCTCCTTTCATATTTACAAAGGCTGCTTGAAAAAGAAAAGCCAATCATGGGAGCGTCCCAATGCCCAGGAGACAAGCAGGCTACTCCCTGGGGCCTCCCTGGGCAGAGGGGTCCTGGGTGGTCTTGTGTTTTTTATCCTTGCTTCACCTTACTGGTTCTTGCAGGCTGTCTTCCTCCTTCCTTTCTTTCCTTCTTTCCTCCTCTCCTTTCTATTTCCTTTTTCCTTTTCCACATATTTTATATCATACCTGATCCTGTCCCTGCCCCAGGTTTAATTAACTTAGGCCAACCTTCATGGTACCCAGCTGCTGATTTCAGATGCAGAGTAGGGAGATCAAACACTGTCAAGAAGGAAAATAGATGAGCAACAGCTAAACGGAGAGATTCATAATTTGTTCAGGCAAGGCCTGCTACTTGCCTGGCTTATAATTAGAGACATAAGAAACGTATTGTACCCCCCACCCACGGTCCGGCCCCCTTCCCAGATTTGGACATTTTTCCTCTCACAAAAACATCTGAATCCTGTCTTTAGTGTGATCTTGTGTTATTTTGCTGGCACTTCCACAATAGCCACCAACTTAGGGATTGCCGAGAAGGGCCAGATATCCCTGCCAGAGAAAATTCATTCCTGAACCTGACATCTGGGCCTTGCAGCTGGAGGGAAGGAGGAGACAAAAAAGAAGCGGTCCTCAGTGTCATCAAAGGCAGTTGATGGTGCCAAGCGAGTATGGAAATTACATACAGCGCAGATGCCATTTTCAACATCAGACGAATAATGTGGCTATTTACGAAAAACAAAGATGTGCTTGGAAATCGATCGTCTGTTGTACGTGCAGGGAAAATGTTTGTAGCTTCCAGCGTGTGACAGGGGTGGGCCTAGCCCTCATCTTCTCATTCTTCTCTGACTGTGATTCCAAAGGAGCAAAGCTGAAGCGGTTGTGTTATTTTCCCCCTTTCTGAGAACAGGAGGGCTGGAAGAAGGAACTTGAAATTGAGCATCACGAACGCTCTTTACATGGATATTTAAATTTTCAGGTTTATGCCAGTTTTCTTTCTAGGCAGCATTTTAAAATGCTGTGTGTGATAGACAAGGGGCTATGAAAGCAAGAAAGTACATCCAGTTATCTGTAGGCCACAATCATTCCCAAAGAATTAGTTCATTGTGCTGGGATTTGAGGGGAGAGGAGGAATGATGGGAGAGGAAATTGGAAATGCTAATAAGCATGAAAGCACCTTGCCCCCTTTTCTTTTCTTTCCTCTGCTGAGTTAGATTTTTTTTCAAGATTAAAAACCCTGAAATACAGACAGCCACAAGCACGCAGGTTGGAGGCACTGTACAAATTCAACTGGGGTTTTGCAGATCGAATGTTGGAGGAAACAGTGTAAATATCAGTTCCAGACCCAAGACCTAATAGTTCAAGAAAGGGCTCTGTACCTTTAGCTACTTGGAAAATGCACATTGTCGGGAGAGAGATCATGTATTTTGATATAAAAGGGTTTTTTGTTTTGTTTTGTTTTGTTTTTGGCTGCAGGGAATCCTGGAAAGACTTAGAATTCTATTCTAAAAGATGACTTTATACTAGGAATCTCATGTTTCTGTTGGAACAGCAAGTGGGTTTAACAGTTTGTTGTTTTTAACTGTTCCTTTAAAACTTAATTTGGTGATGTGTACTGGATGACATCATTTGAGCTTGATAATGATGTTCTAGACTAGAACGGGATATTGAGTTCTGAGCATCTCAGTGGCAGCTCTAGAGGCGTTGTTTTGTTTTGTTTTGTTTTGTTTTAAATAGGAGATGCTTGGGGTGGGAGAATTGTTAGAAGAGTGGTGGCTTGAGGACTTGCTTGAAGCTGTGTCTGTGATAATTAGGCACCTTAAGCATTTGGATTGGGCCATTCTTCTTCAAGTGGGACTGTTCCATGTTGCAAGACTTTCAGCATTTCTGGTCCTGCTCACTAAATGCCAGGAAATGGTGGTACTATTAGAACAACAACTGCAAAATCACCCCATCCATCCTGATGTCCTCCCTGAGAACAATTATGGGTATTTTAATCTTTATCAGATACTTTTGCATTTGGATGCAAGATGAATAAACAAATGCATAAGCAAGGGAGAACCCTTAAGAGACAATGTTATTTGCAACAGTGCCTCTATATATTTTTCTACTCATTTCTGTGCTATCTCATGCATAACACAAGGCTGTAAGTATCATGTCTCACTAAAAGGAATTGTTTTCAGTTTATTTAGGAGGAGAGTGACTGAGCCTTTCCTTAAATTCAGCACCTACAGGAGACCACACATACATCCTCTTGGCTGAGTATCTCTGGCCAGTAGAAAATGTACTGGGAGGGCCAGGGTTACACCTCAGTAGCACAGCGTCTGCCTGGCAAGCATGAGGTCATGAGTTTGATCTCTGGTACTCAAACAAACAAAGAAAGAAAGAAACAAACAAGCAAAAAAAAAAAAAAAAACCCAACAACAACAACAAAAAAGATAATTTACTGGGCTTTGAGGTCAATCTGTCATGAAATGGCCATTTTATTATGCAAACCATTTAACCTCTTTATGCCGCAACTACCTCCTCTATAAGATGGAGATAATCTGCATTTTTCCTGCCTCATAGGGCTGTTAGAACAAAATTGTAAATATAAGAGTGCTCTGAGGAGTTAAAAGCACAGTGGATAAATGGTGTAACCTATGGAGGACTCCTCATATGATCTAGCAATTCTACTTCTGAATATGTATCCCAAAGAAATATTGAGAGCAGGATCTCAAAGACATATTTCATGCTTATCGTAGCATTATTCACAATAACTGAGAAGTGGAAGCAGCGCAATAACTGTCAGTGGATGAATGAATAAACAAGATATGGAACACACATACAGTGGAATATTATTCAACTTTAAAAAAAGAAAGAAATCCTCCATCAGGAAATCTGGCCAACAGTGGGAAAAGAGGCCTAATTCTTATTATACTTTGGACTTTTACCCTGGTGTGAATGCAGGGTACTCTTAAGATAAATCTGAATCCAGCTGGATGTGGTGGTGCATGCCTGTAACCCCAGAACTCTGGAGGCTGAGGCAGTAAGATCACTGTGAATTCGAGGCCAGCCCGGGTTCCACAGTGAGTTCAAGGCCAGCCTGAACTACATAGTTAGAACTGTCTCAAAGACAGATGGAGGCATAGGGGAGAGAGGGAGAGAAAGAGAATCTCGAACCAACTCTAGCTACCTTAATTTATTATTAGGAGTGTATCAGAGCTTACATAATCCACCAAAAGTTTAGGGTTGGGAGTGGGTGACAAACAATTTAGCCCTGATGGCTGAGAGGCTGGTCTTTCACAGGAGTGGCTGGGCTTGGGCACTGACCCTTAGGCATAATTCCACTGCCCACACACCCTTTAGAATAGATTCCATTACATGAGAAGATTCCAACCACGTCTTAGTCAAGATTCAAAGATCCAAGAACCTGCCCGGACCGCTTGCCTATGCCTTGAATTCTGAGAGTGGCAAGAAAGAAGACCTAGCCCCAGGCTCTGTTTTCCCTAAGATTATGTAAGAAAAATATTCTCTCAACCAGGGAGGGAGGCTGTATAGTGAAAAACAAAATAAAACAAAATAACACACACACAAACACACACACACACTCATGACTAAAACGAAGTCAGCAGTCCTCTTTAGATCTTACACGGAACTTTCTGATGCCCATTTTCCCATTTCACCAGTCAACCTCGAGAATTTACAGTCCACATGATCTGACCTTGTCTCTTCTACTAGTTCCTATTCTTTTTCTTGTCCCTTGTATTGTCATTAATGTTGTTCACCAACTATTTCCATTTCTATCTTTTGGATCTGTGATTGGATTATACTTTCTCATTTTCTTGAGCTTGGGTGTGGACACGCACAGTATTTTCTCTTGGTTATGAAGAGCACATGAAAATGACTTCTCTGTGTGGAAGCTTCAAGACTCTGAGCCTGGTTTATCACACTTCTCCCTGCCATAGTCGGTGATCCTTAGACTTCCACGTGGATCCCTCTACATTGCCGAGACGCACAGAAGTAAACTCTTCCCAGAGTTCATTCTTTGTGTAACCTCTCTGTCTCTCTATGGTGTTGCCATCAATTTCTAGTTGCAGGGTTCAAGCCTAAGAGTCTCTTTGACTTACTCTCTGCCTTCATATTAGCTTCTAAATAGAGTTAGTATTTGTTGACTAGGAATGCCTTAACAAAATATCACAACTGGCCAATTAACTAGTTGTGATATTTTGTTAGTTATGTTATTTTCTAACAATTCTTAAGGCCGGAAATCCAGGATTTCTTGTGAGACTTCTCTGTTTGACTTGCACATGGTCATCTTTATGGCCTTGGGGCTTTTTCTCTGTGCACATATACCCATGGTGTCTCTTTTCTTACAATGACACCAGTCATATTGGATTAGGTTCCAACTCTTTTTTTTTGGTTGGTACCAGGGATTGAACTCACAACCTTGTGCCTGCCTGCAGGTGCTTAAGCCACTGAGCCAAACTCCCGGTCCTATTTCTTTCAAGGCAGGGTCACACTATGTAGTTCAGACTGGCCTTGCTCACATTGTAGCCCAAGCCAGCTCCACCTACCTCAGCCTCCTGAGTGCTGGGATTAAAGATGTGTGCCACCACGCCTGGCTAGGCCCCAACTCTTACGACCTTGTTTAACCATAATTATTCTTTAAAGGCCCTGTCTCCAACTCCTATGAATTGGAAGGGGACACAAATCAGTCCATAATATTGCTATGAGAAGAATAACTCCCAACCATTTAGATATCAGATATGCCAAGTTTATGGTCTCACAACAGAGGAATGAAGTTGTGAACCACAGGAGGAGAGTTTGATTGGAAATAAGGAGAAGAAGCATATGTCCTGGTTTCCAGGGGGCATCCTGAGTGGATGCCTGCAGAGGCTCTTTCTCAGGAGTATTTTAGACAGCAAAATCACAGCATGGGTCAGACTACAGTCAACCTACAGGATTACAAGTATAGTCACCTAGCTAATATTGATCCAATAGGGAAACAAGTCATATAACAAGAATATATGGAAAGAACAAAGACATCCTTGGAAACAGATGGGTCCAGATGTTCTGGTCCCCCACCTATGCATCTGATGCCTATCGGGCTTACTGGATGAGTTGGTGCTAATTACAGTATAATCTCAAATTGCTGTCTATCTCTAGGGAGGCTTGCAGGCCTGGCTATCTCATCCCTATCTTGAGCTCTGTCTATCTTAAGATTTGTCTCCAGCCTCAGTTTTGACATCTTCATCTTTTGTGCTGTCTTTCTCAATGGCCCAGTCCTTCTCTGACTGCATATTAATTTCTATTTAGCTTAGCTGTGTATAATAATCTTCGACCTATCCCTCATTGCCAGCTTTGACTCAAGAATTAGTGAAGTCAGCTTGTTGTTGCTATAATGATATATTAGAGACAGAATACATTTATTAAAAAAGAGATTTATAGTATTTAGCTCACAGTTTTGGAGGTTCAAGGACATGGATATTGGCTATGTTCTGTTGAGGGCACTCTTGGCTGTGTTATATCATGCCATTGATTGTATCATCAGACATCGTCAGAAAACGGGTTGGGCCAGGCTTAGATTTTTACAACCAGATTCTTTGGAGAACTACTGAAGAGTCATGTAAAAACTACTGTAATACCTTCAAGGGCACATTTTCTCTTGCCTAAGTGCCTCCCACTAGGCATGACCTCTTAGAGGTTCCACTGTGGTTCCGAATACTGCCACCAGGACCTTTTGGTGGGTGGGGGGACAAATCATATTCAAAACATAGTAGAAAGATATCATGGTACTAGCCAGGCATGGTGGCACATGCCTTTAATCCCAGCACTCAGGAGGCTGAGGCAGGAGGATCATTGTGGGTTTGAGACCAGCCTGGGCTACAAAGTGGGTTCAAGGCCAGCCTGAACTGCATAGTGAGACCCTGTCTCAAAAATAGGGCCAGAGATTTAGCTCAGTGGCCTAAGCACCTGCCTGGCAGGTGCGAGGTTGTGAGTTTGATCCTGGGTACAAAAAAAAAAAAAAAAAAAAAAAAAAAAA
>RJWM01023349.1:0-32270 GCA_004363535.1 Dasyprocta punctata
GAGGGAGACCGTATGGCTCGCTGGGAGATGGGGGTCCCAGGAGGAAAGAGCAAGGAAAGTGAAAGTCCTGAGGGGGAGGTGGCTGGCGAGCATAAGGAACCAGATCATTGAGGCTGCTGGGGAGTGCGAAGGAACTTGTAGGAAATTCACAATGTAGTAGTACATTCACAAAGGCTTGGGGTACAAGAGCCTTCAGTCACAGCCTCCAGTTGCAGTCGGAGTTATTGGAGGTCCTGAGCAAAATCTTGACATAGTCTGCTGTGCTTTTTAACGGGAACTTTCTGCCCTCTGAAATAAAAATAAACTTGCAGGTGGGGGAGAACACAAGGAGGACCCACAAGACGCAAACTCACAGCCTGTTTCATTTGCCTGTAGTACGCTCTTTGAGTGACTTGAGGAAAAGAATGAAGGGAGTGTAAATGATTTTTCCCATTTTCTTTGACTTGTCTACCCTGCACTGGGCTATGGCTGGAGACTAGACAGCTCCCGGCTGACCTTCCCCTGTAGTTCCTGGAGTTATGACTAACGAGACAGGAGGCAATGAGGGAGAAAGGGAGACTGCTTGTTTCTTTCCAAGATTATTGGCAACTGCTCTTCTTAAGGAAGTGGCTGGCCAGCCACAAGTAGCCTCATCCTGGCTGGATGTATATTTTGGGAGGAAGGTGATTGTGTACTTCTTGGACAGGAAAATCAGCCAGCTACTCAATGATGGCTGAGATGAGAAGACTGAAAATACTTCTTGAATAGTAGGACTGGCATCCAGGTCTCTCCATGGGGATTTAAGGAGAGACTTTGCAACCAGGATATGCAACAGGACAAGTGATTGGGGGGAGAGTAAATTCCCTTGGACTTCTGACGTTCCAATGCCTCTTACACTGGACATGCGGAAAATCTAGTAACTACTACATTCCAATAAATGTTCACTAAATGTTATTTAAAAAGAAAAAACTGTCTGGAAAGATTTAACGACTGAGCTGAATTCATCCAGGACACATGTCAAGTATCTTGAGTGATATGATTACCTGGTGACTTGTCTCTTTCCTCTAAACCCTGGATCACTTCCAAACAAATTCAGTTCATCAGTGCTGTAGTTTAATCAGCCAAAACACGCTATAGTTTATACGGATTGCAGGAACCCTGGATAAACTTAAATATTAAAAGGTGGTCTATAGTATTGTAACTGGCACTGCAAAATGGAACTTTAAATTACAGATTTTTCTTTTAGAGATCAGCAACTTCTCTAAACTTCCTCCTGGTGAGCATGCAACCAACACCCTCTTCTCTCCTCAGCCACCCAAAAGTGACAAAATTGAAGATGCTAGTCCCAAGGAGGCCAGGGCCCGGTTTCCTTGCCACAAGAAAGCGAAGAATGAACTGAAAATGCCTGGAAGTGATAAAACAAATGTAAAAATGCGTGTTATCTCTGTGTTCCCTCCGCCTTCCATCCCTTACTATGAGAGACCCTTGCACATCTGTACACAGCGAGGTGGTGGTTTGAGGCAAAAGGACATCTCTGTTTCCTTAGAGCTAGCTTAGAATAAATTCTTTTTTTTAAGCAAAGTAAATGGCCTCCTTTGATTTGCTCAGCAGGAAGCAAACAAACCTGAGTTTGTCAATCTAAATGGCCCATAACAGTATTGTCCGTTGTCCCTTTTCCATGGTTGTGTCCACCTCCTTTTCTCTTTTTCCCCACTTCTGCCAAAGGCCCTTGCTTTCTTTTTCAGCCCGCACCTTTTGGATAACTCCTATGTATCAAGCACTGAGCTCAGCTCTAAACTGTTCAGAGCCAAATATTCAAGGTCCCTCCCCTTTCACTCTACTTGTTCTAGAAAGTGGAGGGAACTCCCTAAAATCTAATGTACTGGTAACAAAGCTGTAACATAAGACCCCAAAGAAGGGATACATCAGACTGAATTGGTATCAGGGACCTGGCCAAGATCCCCAATGCCTGTATGAGGGGTACAGTGAAAAGACAAAATAAGAAACAGAGACAAATTTATTAATGCGTGATGGGGGGCTGGGAGGTCAATGCCTCAGGATGGGCAAGACAAAGACACTCGGGGCTCCCCACTGTTTATTGGGTGTGCACAATAATCAATGGGAACATTGAACGACTCAGGGTGGCAGTGATCTTCTGCTGAGAAGGAGCTTACACTGCTGAGGATCAGTTTGGATGACCCAGGGTGGTGGTGATCTTAAACTGATGAGGGTCTTACGTTGATGTAGTCTTGCCCTGGAACATTGCAGCATCACAGGATTATTAAGGCCTCCACGGAAGCCTCCAGGCCATAGTGTCAGCTTATCATGCGTGGGACTTGGAGGCTAAGATAAAGAGAGAAGCATATTCACAGCAAAGGAAACAATAGCTAATAATTATCCCCCTCAAAAATGTGTGACTCCTCATGTATGCTTATATAAATTTTACTGATAAGAAAAAGTTATGTAACACATAACTTACTAATAATAGTGGGAAATACAATATTCATTGTTGCAAATTCCATTTAGTCAATTAATTCTCACAAAATGCTTTCACTGATTTTGCTGAACTCTTGTATCCACAGCCAACCTATGGCTGCCACTGACAAATGAGTATGTTGTTTGATATGTTCGTTAACATTCAAAAGATGAAGCCGGGCGTGGTGGCGCACGCCTTTAATCCCAGCACTCAGGAGGCTGAGGTAGGACGAGCGTTGTGAGTTTGAGGCCGGTTTGGGCTACAACGCGAGCGCAAGGCTGGCAGTGCGACCCTGCCTCAAAAAACTAGGGCTGGGAGTTTGGCTCAGTGACTTAAGCGCTTGTCTGGCAGGTGTGAGGCTGTGAGTTCAATCCCTGGTGCCACACACACACAAAAAAAAAACATTCAAAAGATGAAAGTGAAGGGCTGTGGCGGAGCTTTGGCCTCGCATGCACAAGACTCTGGGTTCAATCCCCAGCACCAAAAAAACAAAAAGGGATAAAAGTGAGATAAAATGTTTATCAGAATTTTAGTCATGGGCCAATGACACGAACAACTATGACTTCTTTGCCAAAGCAAGTATTTGTTTCAAATACTATAAGAGTACTTTTAATTTTTTTTTTTTTTTTTTTTTTTTGTGGCACCAGGGATTGAACTCACAACCTCACACCTGCCAGTCAGGCACTTAAGCCACTGAACCAAACTCCCAGCCCTAGTTTTTTTTGAGGCAGGGTCACACTGTGTAGCTCAGGCCAGCCTTGTGCTCGCATTGTAGCCCAAGACGGCCTCGAACTCAGAACGCTCCTCCTACCTCAACCTCCCGAGTGCTGGGATTAAAGGCATGCACCACCATGCCCGCTCTTTTTAAAATTTTTGTAGCTGACAGTGTCTTAGCTATGAACATACGTTTTAAATTTAATCTGTATTATTAACATTTTCTCCATTGTTGTCCTTAGTTTGAACAATGAACAAAATTTAAAAAACCAATCCCTGATCTGTAACATTTGCTAGTTTCTCCCACCATGACCAATTTTCACAGAGCTGCACAGTAGCGAGTTATTTTACAATATTTCCACCACATAGATGCAGTCAATACAAATAACTTCATGAGCATAGCTAACAGTAAAATGTAGCAAAACAATCAGAATGTGATGAGTTTTGAGTATTTATTACCTCTGTTCTAACACAGTTTAATTATATGTTAGCAGAATTTAATTTTTAATAGTAGCTTGTGTTTAACAGTCATCTTGCAGCATTCCTGGAAACTGTACACTTGGTTCTCATGAGCGAGGCCAAGCCATCTCTCCCGCACTACCAATCCTAGCCCACAAATAATTCAATAAATGACAGTTGCCTTTCTTTTATGAAGGAGCAAAAACTAGAAACAAATTAGCTAAGGTAAGTAAAGTAATGATTGGCATGAATTCACCAAGAAAGCGCCTTCCAGAAAGCCTTGGTAATGCTTGCCTGGCCTTTGTCTGACTGCTTTCAGTGTCATTTTCTTCCGGGAATGTCAGGCCTGCTTTGCTCTGCCAGGGAGAAAAGACTCCGCGCGATGACCCACATGTGTCAGTCTCCCCCCTGAGCAGGCTGAGGGCGATGCGCCTCCCCGCAGAGCAGATAATGCCCAACCTTTGTGCCCATCCAGCGGCACTCACCCCTGCCTGACCTCACACAGTGTGTCAAGTGGCACCAATAGAATGTATCTGGCAGCTCAGCCATCTCCTTGCCCAGCAAGAGCTGGAAATATTTGTGATTTTGCCGCAAAGACTATTTCTGAGGTGTCAATCAGGGAAACACGCCCTCCCTCTGAAATTCATATGACAAGACCCATGAAAAGAAAGCTGCTAAGATGGAAATAACAAAATCCATATGCTTCCCGACAGCAGTCTGGGTTCTGAAATACACCTCACTATCTCTGTAAGCTGGTGCTCAACTGCTCAAGACACCGCCACGGACTTGCTCTTGGATGGCAAAGGACCAAAGTGTTCTGAGGACTGTCCTAAGCGTTTTGTAAAACGGGACATCACCTTTCACTTGGGGGCCTTAGCAAGGCTTTTTTTTTTTTTTTTTTTTTTTCCTACATAGGCTGGAGACAGACAAGGTAAAAAGAAACAGAGTTCAAAAGAGGGCTTTTCCAGCAAGGTAAAGTAACAGCTAAACTAGTAATCAATTCTCACTCCCTTGGATGAGTGCTTGGGGAGACTTCAGTCTTTTACTCAAGAGCCCCGAGAAGAGGGCAAGGATGACTGACCACCCGGAACTCTTACATCATCGGTTCCACCACTGTCCCTACTTTTCTTTTTTTTTTTTTTTTCAGCACCGGGGATCAAACTCACAACTTCGCACCTGCCAGTCAGGCGCTTAAGCCATTGAACCAAACTCCCAGCCCTGGTTTTTTGAGGCAGGGTCGCACTATGCAGCTCAGGCCGGCCTTGTGCTGGAGTTGTAGCCCAAGCCGGCCTCGAACTCACAACGCTCCTCGCACCTCAGCCTCCCGAGTGCTGGGATTAAAGGCGTGCGCCACCACGCCCAGCTTGACCCTACTTTTCTAGATCTTGCCTTCCCATTGTCTAAATATCTAGCCACCTAGTTAGTGCAGTGTTATCCTGTCCCTCTAGCCACAAGCCATGAATTTATAGACCACTGTCCCAATATAGGCTAATCAATCTTATTCCCTCAGAAATTTTTACTTTGGGCTTTGGAAGAGGGATGGATCTCTTCACAGGCACTTGAACTTCCACATACAAAACTTTGATCTGGCTGGTGGCATGTTCCTCTATGTAGACTAAGAAGGAGACTAAATCAATCACTGCAGGAGGGGAAGAAAGACAGGGAGAAGCAGTAGCCACTTGATCCATGGTAAGAAATCACAAATGAAAAAAAAAAGAAGAAGAAGAAAGAAATCACAAATGTTTTCAAGTCCGTGGTTCTTTTGGGTCCCTGAGCCCAAATATACTATTCGCTGTAGGTCCATAGCATTTTTATGAGGATTTTAAAATTCTAGAGAAAGGATGGAGAGCTGGCTTCTCCAGAAAATTCTGAGATGGCAGGTATCCTACCAGTACCTAAGTTAACTTTCCTTATCACATTCCTGATTTCTAACATTATTGATTAATTTAGCCTGGTGTGAAACTTAATATAAATAGAGTTATACAGTAAATACTCTTTGAATCTTGCTTTCATTCAATATTATATTTGAAAGATTCATCTATTTTCCATGTAGCGCTAATTCATTCTTTGCCACTGCCATCTAATATTCCTCTCTACCTTCACTACATTTTCTATAATAATACACGAGACTGACAAAGAAGGGTAGAGTCATAGTATGAATCTCAGTCCAAAAACCCATCTGTATTTAAACAATGTTTGTCTAAATCTCTATTTAATTTCTACTTCAAGCCTTCATTTCACCAAATGATAAAAATAATATTTGTCTGCTCAGATCCTCTCTTCCATCTTTCTGAGACACATGTAACTTCTGGAGAAAAGAAAGTTCTTATAAAGGTATGGAAAGGGGCAATTACACTTGAAGATTCCTTAAATTTCCGAAGTATAGTACATATGGTTTTGTAATGCAATACTCTACAGGAAGAAGCATGAATAATTATACAAAAACCAATACTATACAGGAAGAAGCATAAATAATTATGCAATGTATATTATTATATATAGTATGAAATAGACAGCTGTTCAAAAATACATGGCATCACATTCAGTGTAGCAAATGACTTAAATCTTTTGAGTGGTGATTTGGAATTTAGGCTGACTGAGTTAATGTGGGGTTTGTTTGTTTGTTTGGGTTTTTGTTTTTTTGAGACAAGGTCTCACTATGTAGCCCAGGCTGGACTTTAACTCTCAGAGACCCTCCTGTCTCAGCCTCCCAAGTGCTGGGATTATGGGTGTATGCCACCATGCCCAGCTGTTAACCACAGATTCTTAATCTCCAATAGCCGCACACACATCACACACAAACACACACTCTTACTTCACTTTTATCCCAGGCAAATTGACATACATAAAACATGCCAAATAGTGCCTCATTGTCCTTCCTAGGTCATGGTTACATACACTATATGTCCAGAACCACTTTTTTCCTCAGGAATTTTCCCTCACGCATATAATGATGAGAGTAATGTCTTCATTTATATCACTTCAATAAACCACGTTTTATTGGCTCACTTCCATGAAAAGATGGCAGGCTAGCCTGTTAATTTGTGATTAGGGATGGCTCAATCAGGGCTTTTTGCTGAAACCAGGCACTAGTTATCCCCATCCCACTTGGGGGGTGAAAATATAAGATGGAAAACTGAGATGCTAATAATGGCCATTGTGTTAGACAGCTAGTCCTGCAGAACAAACAACCACAGAGCTCAGTGGAACGTAATGGCAAGGGCTTATCTAGTTTAAACTACTTTGAGTCATTTGAAAATCAGTTGTTCTTGTCTTGTCAAAGGTGAAAAGTTCTGCTCCACGTCTTTCATCCTCCTTCTGGTATCAGAGGCCCAGCCCCGGAATGCTCTTCTCACCAAGGCAGTAGAAGAAAAAGAAGTCAAGTAGAAATATGTGAGCCTTCCCGGGATCCAGGCTTACAACTTGAACTTACTAGATAATTCTCCATAGCTTTCATATTCCTATGTAGCCTGTTAGCAAGGTACTGACTGCATCTTGTTCCAAACTTTGCACAGCAAACATTTCCAAAAGTAGAAATAGTATCCTCCAGAGAAAGGGCTGGATTTCTTCACATCCTTAAAGAATAAATGCAGTCCAAAGGATGGACCCAGATGTCTGTCAGCTACTGAATAGATAACCAAAACGTGCTCCAGCCTCACAATTGAATGTAATTTTAGCAATAAAAAAGGGATTGAAGTACAGGTACAGGCTATAATATGGGTGAATCTTGGAAATAGCATGCTAAGTGAAAGAAGTCAATCAGAAAAGGACACATTGTGTTTAATTTCATTCAGTTAAGCTGTTCAGAATAGGTAAAAAGACAGTCAATAGATTAGTGTTTGCCAAAAGTAGTTTAGGCCAGATAGGGTGGGGGAGGCAGAATGGAGAGTTACTGATAATGAATTTCCTTCTGGCGTGATGAAGATAGTATTCTAAGATTAGATAGTGGTAATGGTTGCACAGCTCCAAAATATACTAAAAACCACTGAATATACTAAATTTTATGATTCTAAGAGTTTTATTTCAATAAAACTATTATTAAAAAAACTCAGCCTCATATTTAATAGTAAATGGTATGACTAGCATTTAAAAAAGAAACTGTCAAAAAAGAAGATTGGAGATGCGTACTCAGCACTTCAAAATAAGGTTAAGTGTGCTGGCACAATGCTTTGAAGATAAAAATCATTAAGTATTTATGGTCAAGGCTCTGTGTGTAATTCATCTTGACCTGAGACAATAGATGAGAAAGGTTGTATAGCCGAGGGTCATGCTGCAGCTCCTGGGAACAGCACAGAGCTCTTCTTATGATAAACAGAAGCAAAGTCTTAACACAGCTGGAATGCAGACAGGAGAGGAATATTCCAGAGCCCTGGGGCACATGAAGTTGCTATAAAGCATACCAAAAAACAAACAAACAAACAAAAACAGAAAGACATTATTTTCTTAGTGTCCCTGACTTTGTCAGGTTTGTTTTTCTTTGATTTTTCCCCCCATAATAGGGGATGGTCATAGGGGTTTTAATTAATTAATTAGTTAATTGTGATTGATAGATAATAATTGTACAAATGAATTTTTGAGGTACGTTGTAATATTTCAGTGCATGTGAATATTGTGCAATGATTAACTTGAAATATTTGTTATTCACCACCTCAAACATTTATCACTTCTTTTGATAAGAGTATTATGATGTATATGATTCTACATTGTCGATTTTAATTAATTTTCCATGTAATAATATGCTACAACTTATTCTTCCTATTAAACTGTCTTTGTATTAACCAGTCTCTTCTTATTTTTCCATTCCTAGTACCCTTTAATAGTACTAATTTTGCTAATCAGCGGCTGCCAAAAATAAGTCAAAATTTGCCAAAAATATTGTTACAACCAGCAGTTTTTCTCCTCCCACTCACTTTTATAAATTAATCAAGTGATTCATCAGGTGTAAATAAAATTTCTAGTTGATACTTTTATAACGTCTTAGCTAATGATACCTACTTTTCCTTTTAAAAACACAGCTTAGCCAAGCAAAATTAAAAAGTTTGTGTATACCTTTTATTCCTTCTAATGCTTTCAGCATTTGTCTGTCTTTCAGATTTAGAAAGTCTTGCTTTTTAGAAGCTAGTGAGTGAGCTCTAAAGCAATGTGGCAACTTTCATGTCCTTTGCTTTTCTCTACAAAATGCATAAACACACATAGCAACATCTCTACAAGAGTTAGAAATGCTTGGAATCTTGGAATGTAAATATGCTGGTCTGGCTCTGGCTCTTCCTTTCTTGAACATTCTTCCCATTTTCTCTGGTCCCAGTGACAGACACTTTCTTTGACTACATGAGAAACCTGAAGAGAATCAAAAATTTACCAGAAGAGACATATGTCAACATTATCATAGGGTACAAGTCATTTTGAAAAATTAATACAAATTTGTCATTCCCATTTGCTAGAAGTATCTACCATCTTGCATAGCTTCATAAAAATGGATTATATCTACCTTTGGGATGTACCATGTGACATGAACAAAGGTTCGAAATATGCTTGTGAGGCTAGGATGCTATTTTGTGTTCTGATAATTCACCATACAAAGAATATACTCCAGGTAGCTGCTGTCACTTTGACTTGGGCCACAGAATAAAATATCTGGAGCAAACTTGAATCTGGTCCATAGCCTAGTGTCTGGAACAGCATGTCACTGACCCACAAGACCATGAAAGCAAAACAAAAGCTCATGGTTTTAATCCATTGAGTTGTGGAATGATGTGCTACGTAGCATTATTGTGGTAACAGTTCACATGTAACTCCCCTCCCAACCACACTTCTTCTATAAGAAAAGCACTGGATCCAGCGAAAGGTTTGATGTGAATAAATGTCTTTGTTGCCTGACTCCGTCTCCTCCTTGGTCTGGTGGAATCTGTCTGAAGTGCACCCAGAGAGGGAACAAATCAAAGTGGTCCAGCATGACTTTATCCACATGTTTACATGTCAGCTCCAACAGTTAAAGTGAACTGCAAAACATTTGGTGAAAGACCCTGAACCCTAGGGTTGTTTTTTGTTTGTTTGTTTGTTTGTTTGTTTTTCATTTGAACAGTGCTTGGCTCCTAACTGGAATGCACTGCCCAAAACCCTGAGGGTTAAATACAGTTGTGTTTGTAAAGCTATGTCTGAGTAGTCTCCCCAAGTGAGAGTCCTGATTGCTCCATATTTAAGACAGTAACAGGGGGCTAGGGATGGTAGCTTAGCAGCACATTGCCTGCCTGGCAAGGATGAGGTCATGAGTTCGATCCTCAGTACCAAAAAAAAGACAGTAACAGGAAGGGGGCTGATAGTTAGCCATGGGGCCTCAATTTCAGCAGAAGGAGAGGTGAGTAAAACCAAAGAATTCCGTTCCAAATGGGTAACAGGGTAGACAGTGAGCCCTCTTATCAGAAGTTAGAGGACAGAGACAAATGGGACTTGAGTAGGTAGGAATGGAATTCACATGGGTAAGAACACAGAATCAAAGAGCAGTGGGTCATCACAAGTGATGGAAGGTGGTCTACAAAATTCCATAAAAGAAGGGACTATCCCCAGTACTGAGTTTTCCTTGTTCCTCACAAAGATGTGAATTGTTCCCCTTAGTGACATGGAATTTTAATTCTTAGGACACTGGCTAGGGGTAGCCAAATAAATAATGACAAGACTCTGAAACAAGCAAACAAACCAAGTGTCCCATTCAGAGCCAATATTTAATAAATGTGTCCTTCTTTTCCCTAATATTTCACCCTGTATGGTTTTTCTCAATGTCTAGAGATCCCCTTCTTGACTTTTAATCTTCAAAGAACTTTTTCTGGGTCTTAAACCCTCTAATTCTGCTAATCGTCTGTGGTACTCAGACCCATTTAGTGAATGGCTCACAACTGAATGGTACGTCCATCGCCATGAGCAGTTGCCCCTCTGCCATGCGCCACTCTGCCTTGGAGCCAGCCAGTTATGGACTGAAACCTCTACAGACTGTGATCTAAATAAATCTTTCCTCCTTTAACTTGTGGGTGTCAGGTATTTTGTCTCAGCAGCAAGAAAAATAACCATGGGACACCAGGTTACCGTGAAGTGGTACTATCTGCCCCACTAAGTCGTGACATTAAACATGCATAGCCACAGTTTATGAAATGAAAGTAGTAAATATATGATCAATCCTGAACAGTTTTGGAAAGTACAAATAATGTACATGAAGAAGTTACCCCAAAACCCACGGTTCCTATTCCTGCTATATTGCCTTCTGTTCTCCGGTATGTTTCTATGGCCTTATGGGGGAGCATGTCATATGATCAGTTGATAGAAAAAGAGAAGACTGGGACCTGGCTTACAGATGGTTCTGAACATTATGCAGGTACCACCTGAAAGTGGACAGTTATGGCATTTCCAGGACTTTCCTGAAGGACAATGGTGAAGGGAAGTCTTCACAGCAAGCACAGATTCAGACAGTACCCCTGGTTGTACATTTTTCTTGGAAGAAAAAAAAAAAGATCAGATGTGTACATGTCCTGATTTTATGAGCTATAGTTAATGCTCTGGCCAGATGGTCAGCGACTTGGAAGGGATATGACTAGAAAACTAGTGATAAAGATATTTGGGGATGGAGAAAGAGATATGCCTCTCGAGATCCCACCACGTTGGGTCAGGGAAGCTCCAACCAGAAGACAACTAGCCTGCCTTCCTGGTGAGTGTGTGCAACTGGCATGGACTCCAGGAAGAGAAAGAGATATGCCTCCCGTAGGCCTACCTGCGAGCGGGCTAAGAATCAAGGACATCTCTCCCCACTAAGCAACCTGCTGGTTCGGAGGACTGGCTAAGTTGATAGCAATGAGGGTACATAAAACAACTAAATGCTTGTATTGTTCAGTTGATTTTGCAGGCCTGGAGCCAGCAGTCTGAGCATCTCTTGGTAAGATGACAGTATGCAGTGTAGCAAATATGGCGGACTCTCTTCTGTCTTGTCTTTGAGGCCCAATATTGTTCTCATTGTTTTGTTTTATTCTGATTAATTTTTTTTTGCTTTATTTCATATTCTGTTTTTATTGGTTTTATTGTGTTTTGTTTTTGGTTTGATTTTACTACACCTGATGGAATGGTCAACTATTCCGAAAATAACAAGGTATACTATAGTAGCTATTGATTTCCTAGTATCTTTCTTTGAAGTTCTGTACCAGTTCTACTGTTGTGTTTTGATTGACTTTGTTCTGTTATGTTTTGTTGGATTTTACTATCTTTAAAATTAAAAAATGAAAGATATTTGGGGATGACATATGTAATTAGATCTCCCCATATAGGCAAAGAATATAAAGATATTTGTGTTACATGTAAATGCTCACCACAAGGTGATCTCAGCAAAAGACACAAATATCAAATGGATAGGATGACCCTTTCTGTGGATAGCAGTCAACCTTTTTCTTCAGTCACCCATCATTGCCCAATGGGCTCAAGAGCAAAGTGTCCACAGTGACAGTGCTACAGCAAACAGAAACACCAAATTGACACCCAGGATTTGGAGGCAGACTTACTTACATCAGTGAGCACTGACAAGGAATCAATCCTTATAAAAATGTCAGGCCTTGAAGACTCAGGGAGGGATGCTTTTACAGAATTTGCAAGCAAGAAGCAGAGTACTTGGCTGTCTTTGATTGGTTCTCACAAATGCATCATAGTAGCCAGTTATGCATCACAGTGACCAGTCATTTCTAAGAAACAGGAACTGTAACTGCAACTGTTACCTGGGCAACTAACAGAAACTGAAGCATACTGGCAGGAGGGGTGATGCGTTTTCTGCTACAGCAGGGATGAAGGTTCACATGGACTCAGCAACAGGGACTTCCACTCACCAAGGCTGATATAGCTACAGCCACTGCTGAATGCTCAGTATGTCAGCAGCTGAGACCAACACTGAGTCCCCAGGACAGCATGATTCCCCGGTGTGATCAGCCTGCAATGTGGTGCTATATTGATTAAATTGCCCACTTCAACCATGCCAGTAAGGGCAGCATTTTGTCCTTATTGGCATGGGTACTTAATCTGGGTATGAATTTGCCTTCTCTTCTTGTAATGTTTCTGCCAAAACTACCATCCATGGACTAACGGAATGCTTTATCCACATCATGGTATTCCACATGACATTGCTTGTGACCAAGGAACACATTTCACAGCCAAAGAAGTGAGACAACAGGCCCATGCTCATGAAATTCACTGGCCTTACTATGTTTTTAATCATCCAGAAGCAACTGGATTGATGTAAGTGTAGAATGGCCTTTTGAAGAGATAATGACAGCACCAGCTAATTGTACACCTTGCAGGGATAGGGCTAAGTTCTCTAGGAGTTGTATATGCTTTAAATCAGCATATTCTATAGGGTACTATTTTTTCCATAGTCAAGATCTACAGGTTCAGGAATCAAGGAGTGGAATTGAGAATAGTACTGTTGGAGACCGCTATGAAGCAGTTCTGAGCAGGATTTAAAATTTACTAAGTGGCATTTTATTTATCTGCAAGCTTGTCCTAGGCCTAGGCCCCTTGCCTGGTGATGGGAGCTGATTCATAGTAAGGAAATTCTATGAATCACTGGTCCTGACCGAGGCCTGTAGTGGCCAATGAGGTCAGAGATACTTCAAAAGGCAAGGTAAAAAAGGTCACAGCTGAGGACATATTGGCTCCATAATCAATTATGTTAATAGAGACTGCCCTGCAAGATTAGTACTCTCAGGGCATCACAGTCCCATCACAAAGGCCATTTTGGAGATAACATAGTTCTCCATTCCTGGCATTCCTTCCTCCTTGGAGATGTCCTTAAAGTAACTCTCAAGTCCTGCTCAGTTCCGGCACCACCCTCAGCACCTCCCTCAGTATTCCCTCTCTTTGTCTATTTGAAAATATATACGGGTGATCCAGAGAAACTCTTTGTCTTAGCCCTCACGACAGCTGCAGAGTCAAGAACTCTGCAGGGGCTTTGATCCTCCTGGAGCCCTAAAATCATACAACTTGTCTCATTTATTTAAGCCTTCGCCGTGCACTCGTTCGGGAGATTGGGGATCTAGGCCAGGTCCCTGATATAGTACCACTCTTCATTAGCTCCTAGTGACTCACTAGCACAATTTTTTGCTTTCTGTTCTCAACCTATGCTGCTCTGGCTTAGAAGTATCAGTTCCAGAGGAGGGAAGACATACCAGCAAGCATGACGAAGATTCTTTTGAACTGGAAGCTAAGACTTCCCTCTGGTCATTTTGGGTTCCTCATGCCTCTGAGTAATCAAGCTAAAAAGGGAGTTACAGCGTTGGTGGGGGTGATCGATCCAGACTACCAAGGGGTAAGTTGTATGGTTAGTCCACAGTGGAGGGAAGGAAGAATATATTTGGAGTACAAGAGATTCCTTAGGATGCTTCCTAGTATTACCATACCCTGTTATAAAGGTAATGGGAAACTATAACAATATAGCTCAAACAGGATGATAAATGGCCCAGAAACTTCAGGAATGAAGGTGTGGGTCGCTATGAAAGGTGAAGAAGCAAGACCTGCTGGGGTGCTTGCTGAAGGCAAGGGAATAAAAAAAGTGGGCAGTGGAAGATAGTTATAAATACTGATATGGTAAAATGATCTCGGTGGGAGACCTCCAAATGATATAGGAAAAATGATCCCAGACCTCCAAATGATGTGGGGGAATGAAACTCTCAACCTACTATAGGTACGGCACGAGTTTGTGTTCTCTAAAATGGAAGAATGAATTTTAGGAACAACGGAGGGTAAGAGTAGAAGATATTTATCGAGAGAAAGAAAGCTTCTGTCTGAGGGACAGAAGGGGGCCTGAGTGGGTTGACAAAGATTCTGTCATATTTAGGGACTTTTATAGAGTAAAACCATGATGGGGAAAACTGGGAACCCACAAGGCAGATGGGCATAAGGTGGGACATAACCACGGTTAACCAATAAGATTAATTGCTCAGGTAGAATTGATTAAATCAAGGACAAATGGGGAGGCGAGTCACGTAGTCCCGTAAAAGGGTGGGATGCTGATTTCTGACTTCCTCAGGATGATATAGAACTATTTAGAATATCAGTCCTTAGCATATGGGTGTATTTGTTTTGCCTTTTGTCTTGATATCTGGCCTGCAGCAAGAGGTGTGTGTCTCTTCCAAGGTCACCAAGACATCTCGTCCTCTGCCAGTTTCCTTGAGTGTTTAGATTATGAAATGTTAGGAGAATAGTAAGCATCACACAAAGAAAAAGATTGTCCTCTACTCTGGGGAGGGAATTCATATGCTTCTGGTTGAGCCGGGCGTGGTGGCGCACACCTTTAATCCCAGCACTCCAGAGACTGAGGTAGGTGGAGGGTTGTGAGTTTGAGGCCGGCTTGGGCTACAGTGTAGTGCAAGGCCAGCCTGAGCTACATAGTGCGACCCTGCCTCAAAAAGACTAGGGCTGGGAGTTTGGCTCAGTGGCTTAAGTGCCTGTCTGACAGGTGCAAGACTGTGAGTTCAATTCCTGGTGCTGCAAAAAAAAAAAAAAGAAAAAAGAAAAAAAAGCTTCTGGTTGCATGCAGGATGGTTGCATTATGTTAAGCATGGTTATGAACTTGCTTTTGTATTTATATTATAGTTTAAGGAAATTGGTTGTCAAGCTGACAAAGGGTAGATTGTGATAATTAATAAATTTGTCAGTTTGAATGGATTAAGAAATGACTAGCAGGACTGGGGATATAGCTCAGTGGCACAGTGCCTGCCTGGCAAGTGCAATTCCCAGTACCCACAAAAAAAACAAACAAGAAAGAAAGAAAGAAAGAAGAAAGAAAGAGAAGAGAAAGAAAGAAATGACTAGCACAGTAGTGAAACACAATTTCGGGGTGTCTGTGGATGATTGATATGTAGTCTGAATCTGAGGAGAAAAGACCCATGCCAGATGTGGGTGGCACCAATCAAGAGACTTGTGGCCTGGATGCAATAATAAGAGAAAGAAGAAGGAAGTCTCCCTGTTTGCCTCTTCAGAGGTGCTCCAATCTTTGCTATCACCTTTGGATGTTCATCTCTAGCTCCTTTGGGCTTCCAGCTCAGATTCTTCAGCCTTCCAATGCAGACACCAGCCTTCTGTTGCATGCTTGCACTGACCTCTGCAGTGGGCTCAAGACCTTCAACTTCCAGCTGGATCCTCCAGCTCTCTAGCACCCAGAAGGTCATTTTGTATTCTTCAGCCTCTGACTCTGAAGGTGGTCCTCATAAGCCTACTGCATAAATCTTTCATATATCATTTCTATTATATTATAATAGAAACATCTGTTCCTCTCGTGTGCCCTAACTAATATATCATCCATTTAGACCAAGCCATCCTCTTGCTTCTGCCAATGCAGAGTGCTACTGTTTGTCATTGAGTGAAAGACTATGAAGAACAGTGTTAATAAAAGATATTAAAGAAATAATGAAACTTTATAATCTTTTGAGATTAAAATTGACCAAAGAACAGCATGAAAATTTGTGAATTGGTCTTTTATCCAGCAAGGATGTATAGGAGGAAATTCAGTAGTGAAGTGAGTTTTCTTGATTGACAAAGACCACCTTTCCTATCTGGGCATGCATGAAGGATATTCACACATCAAGAGAAGAACAAATATGGTCAACTGATGCAGAGAATAGTCAAATTCTAGCAACCTCAGGAAGACCAAAAGGAAGAAACGCCACTATTTTCAAGTTGCATTCATGATGGGAAGAAGTCTCCAGCCCAAAGTGCTGCCCAAAGAGTCTGCCAAATGTGGGAGTGTCAAAGAGTTGATGGATCACATATTATGAATAGTGTTATGGTTTATACATTGTGTCAACTTGAGAAGTCTAGAAGCTTAATTAAGTAACTCAGCAGCTCTACATCCTGGGGTGTAGAGCACAAGCAGTTACCTGTTCATTGTGTCAATTTGACAAGGTCAGAAATTTAACTGAGAGACTGAGCAGGGATCCAGGGTTCTTACTTTGTAAATATCTTCATTCTATGCAAAGGAAGGCAAGGAAATTTGTGAATGCTACACCCGCCCCGGAGGGGGGTGTGTCCTGTGTACACTAAGGGAGAAAAAGAGGCTTGCTCTGGCCGCTTTCGCTGGTGCTGCCTCGAAGTGTTGCCCTGGTGCCATGCCACCCTGCCTTGGAGCCAGCTGATTATGGACTGAAACCTCCCAAAACTGCAAGCTAAATAAACCTTTCCTTCCCTAATTTTGGATGTCGGGTGTTTTGTCCCAGCAACGAGTGAAAAGTAACCAAGACAAATAGTAAAAAATATATATATATTTATTCTCAGTTACTTTGCAATTAAAATCTTCACTGAATTTAATTTTTTCAACAGCTCTCCAAATTAACTGTTGTCATCTCCACTTTAGAGATGAGAAAACTAAAAATTCAAAAAGGCTAATCAGGTTGTCCAAAATTACTGAGCAAGTAAGCATCACAGTCAAAATTCAAACCAAGTCAGTTTTATTTCCAAGTCCTCACTCCCAACAGCACACCAAACTTCCTTCCAGGACCATTATTATGAGTTCAATTCTGTTCCCACCAACACTCATAAGTTGAACTCCTAACACCCAGGACTCAAATGAGACTGTATTTGGAAATAGGATCCTTGTAGACATAACTAGCTGTGATGACATTGTTACCAGGTTTTGGAGAGCTGAGGTCTCCTTCTAGAGATGGTTTCCAGGTACTTTGCATCTCAAACAAAGAATTGAATGAAACAAGTGAAAATAGTGGCAAAGTTTCACATTCATTTGAGGTAGAAAAAAATTGAATATGAAGGGTAATGGAGAAACTGGCTCTGCAGAGAAAGATTGGGCTGAGTTAGAGAGAGAAGAAAAACAAAACAAAACAAAACAAAACAAAAGAAAAGCATACCCTGGGTGACGCAGCATGTGCTACCATGAGAAAAGCCATGATAGTGAACTCTCCATGGTGTCTGTGTCCTCTCATTCATTCCATGTATTGGAGGAGCCTATGAGAAGTCCACATATGTGGTCCTTAGAATTATTTGGCACATGTGTCCTGGGGTCTTGTAATTAATAGGTCCTGCTTACTCCCCCATCCAGCTTTGCCGTGCCCTGCCTTCTCCAAGATCAACCTAGAGTATTGTGGATCTAATATGACTGATGTCCTTTTTACAAAGTGGGAATTTAGACACACATATGAACACAAGGAGAATGCCATGAGAGCATGGTGGCAGAAATCTGAGTCATACATCTATAAGCCAAGGAATGCCAAAGACTGCCAACAAACCACCAGAACCGAGGAGAGGGACATGGAACAGATTCCCACAACAAACAGAAGGAACCAACTCAGCTGATACCATGATCTTGGACAATAAATTCCTGTTGCTTAATAAACCCAGTTTATAGTACTTTACTATGGCAGCCCCAGTGAACTAATATGGTCACTATCCCCAACTACATATCAAAGACAACCATAACTGGGGGAAGGCATCTGTGCACACACGCTAGTGCACACACCTGGTGAGGTGGGCAGGGACTCACCACTCACAAGTCCTTGGGCCACCTACTACACACTCTGTCCTCCTTCTGAAGCACTACCTGCTGATCCAGGAGATGTGTGGCTTTGTGTCTGTTCTGATGCCAGCCATCGTAGTCCACCACCCAGAAGATCACCACCATGGTTATTTTCCTACATGGATTGGGAGATACAGTAATACCTTGGTTCATGAACGCTTCTGTTCGAGAACAATTATGTTCATGAACAATTTGGTTCGTGAATAGAAGCCTTCAGCAAAATGTTGTTCCCCTTCCCAAGCTCAGCATCAGGTAATGAGCATGAATGCAGCCATTTCCCCCTGAACCATGGAACAAATTTAGTTCGTGAACCAAGGTACCACTACATGTACTGGGCATGGATGGGCAGAAGCCTTTGCAAGTATCAGAAGTTCATGTATCTAATACGTCTGCTCACATGTGCCAGTTATGCCAGTAACAAATATAAACATGGCTATGCCTTCTTGGTTTGATACTGTAAGGATAGATGGGACCCCCTAGGAAGGGTCAGAAAAGGGATACAGGCCCTTTAGCGTTTAGGAGAAAAACAGCCTCTGCAGTTTCCTGAGAATGTAAACACTGGCAGTCTACAGTCCTTCCTTTGTAACATTGTGAACCCTAATTATTGCAAGTTGTACCCAAATTCCTCTATTAGCCCAGGAGACCCAAACTCCAGTAGCAAACCAACCTATTGGGTGCAGCTGCCCCCAGAGGGAGGAACCACCACTCAACCCCATAAAAACAGGACGGCTGCCCCTACTCAGTGGTTACTCAGCTTGGAGGTTCCTGTTCTTCAAAGTGCCTTCGTGCTCAGTAAACCTTCCTCTCATGTTGCACTGTCTTCTGACTCCTCTTCCTCTTTCCACGTCTGAAGGAAAGAGAAGCCCAGGAAACTTCGGGAGGTGGGTTGGCGACCCCAGAGCCGCCTAGGGACGTGACAATATCATTGAGCTTTTGCCAGATTCTCAGGGAGATGAAACTGAAATTAAACATAAAAGGTTTAATAGACTAAGAGGTGAAGAATGGCATTCCTTCTAACAGAATTATCTCAGGAGGATTTTCCCAGGGAGAAGTTTTAATTTATACACTGTTCTTATCACACAATCAAAACCATTAGGTGTCGTTGCTCTTGGTTTCTGGCTTCCACTTCGGGCTTCACTTCCATACGGTGCTATCAGTGGTTTTGACAAAGATGTTTCTATTTTCCAGTGCCATGGAGATTCTAATCTATTATTTCCCCCAATGTTTGGTTCCTGTGCTGTTGAAAAACTAAAATCGTTGGTCAATCCAGCCAATATAATCTTCAAAACCTACAAAGACATGATGCACAGTTCATTTCAATAGGAAATAGTAAATGTCAAGCAATTCATTGATAAACTCCTACCTCCAATTGACTGACATCACAAAGAGGCCATATGTAGAAGCACACCAGCAGCACTGTAGTAGAGCATAAACTTTTTCCCTTGCCCAGTCTTAAAACTTCTAATGTTAAAATGTTTTCCAAATACACATCAATGATATATAGTAAGTAATAGTTCCTTTTGGGAAGTTTATGATCTTTTAAGTTTCAACACATGCATTTGTATAATGTGATCCAGAATATACTAGTATTAAAATAGGTGAGGCAACTAGCTTCTTTTTCTCAAACATAATTCAACAAAATAATAAAACACTACAACCAGATTCTTTATTACATCATTTGAAAATTACTAGTGTGCTTAATGAAAATGTTTTCAGTTAAAATTAGCACTTTAGAGCTTTATGATTTTTGCATGCTGCCACTTAGTCTACAGATTTATTCCAAAACTGCTTAGTCATCATGTAGTGTCTATATTTCTATTTATGTATTCATTTTACATAATGATTGTGATACATAAGAATTAGTTGCTGTATTGGTTTGTCCTGTGTCCCCCCAAGTCCTCATGCAATTTGGATGGGGCTGAGTCTGGCATTTGTGATTGGTTTGTTGTCTAGCACTGGGATTGGCGATGTGAGTGCTGCACCTGCCTAGGGGTGGGGCAGACATACAGTGTTAAGGCGAAACAAACGCTCATCTTCCATTCTCTGTCTCTCCTCCCGGGTTCACCTTGCTGTTTGGTGGCTGCCATGAATGGCTGCCCCGACAGGCCACACTGCCATGGAGCCAGCTGAGTATGGACCGGAAACCGCCAAGAACTGTAAGAAATAAACCTTTCCTTTCCTAATTTTGGGAGTCAGGTATTCTGTCTCAGCAAGGAGTGAAAAGTAACTAAGACAATTGTTATTATTACGGGGTTTTTTTTGTTTGTTTGTTTGTTTGGGTTTTTTTGAGACAGTGTTTCACTATGCAGTTCAGGCTGGCCTTAAACTCACTTTGTAGCCCATGCTGGTCTCCAACTTGCAGCGATCCTCCTGCCTCAGCCTCCTGAGTGCTGGGATTACAGGTGTGTGCCACCATGCCTGGCCTATATTATTTTTGATAATAAGGAGAATGCTTGTCAATAAAGTATAATATTACTCCCTTCAGTACATGGCTCTTTTAATGGTTTTTCTTTTCCTTGATATAATTTCTATTTAATATTTTCTACTCTCAAGACAAAAAGGTTTCTTTCGTGATTATTCTTCATAGCAGACCAGATATACTGCCTACCTGCCATACACATCTACTGTCAATATATGCTACAATTTGATATTTTTAATCACAGATACATGGTATTTGAAATTTATATCACTTTAAAAGAAGCCAAAATTACTTAAACTTCTTATATTATGTATTTCAAATAATCGTACTTTAGTCCAAATTTAGGCTTATTTAGTTATTTAAAATCTTCAATTTGGGTAATAATAAAATCTGTTATTTTTCTGTAAGCAATTGAAAAAATAATTAGATCATATTCTGATATGTACAGAAATATTGAAGACGGATCTTAAAACTGATTTCTAAAATTATTGAGTCTCCTTGCCTCAGTAAGTTTACTTTTTCTGTACAAATCTTTGAAAGCAACTACTGTAGAAAACGAACAATCCACTAGAAAAAATTGCTTTATTTTTACCTGCCAATGGTCTTATTTGAAATTTTCATCTCAAATTATTTTTGAAAATTAGTTGTTTGTGAAAACATTAAAACATTACTCCCTTGATTTTAAATAGTCAAAATTTCCAGATTGATAGTAAAAATTTATTTGGAAACAAATTTATGAGAAGTAAAATTTTAGCCAGGCGTGGTGGCACACGCCTTTAATCCCAACACTCAGGAGGCTGAGGTAGGAGAAGCGTTATGAGTTTGAGGCTGGCTTGGGCTACAACGCGAGCGCAAGGCCAGCCTGAGCTACATAGTGCAACCTTGCCTCAAAAAACCAGGGCTGGGAGTTTGGCTCAGTGGCTTATGCGCCTGCCCTGGCAGGTGCAAGGTTGTAAGTTTAATCCCTGGTGCCGCAAAAAAAAAAAAAAAAAAAAAAAAAAAAAGAAGTAAAATTTTGTCAGAACCCCATAAATATGGTATAGTTACCACACAGTTTAAAATGTAGCAAAAATGTATGCTTGATATTTCTGGACTGTGTTAATTTTTGCTATAGTTCAGCTGACCAAGACAATGTTAGGAACGCATCTTTATGGCACAGATTGATCATGGTGGAAATAATCTAGTAATGGACTACATGGAATGTTTATAATGAAGCCATATGTTTATTTATGGATTTAAAAATTTTAAACAACCATTTACTAAGTCATTTTGCTTTACTTTAAAGAACATAGACATTTCAGGTATACAAATCAGTAAGATCTTATTTATAGCAAGAAGCATTCCATTGAAATCTGTTGTGAGAAAATGTAAATGTTTTTCATGGTGTCTATCAATGTGAAATATAATTTAATTCTGAAAAAAATACAAATGGATCAAGTCACAATGCTTTAGGAGTAAAGAGTCAAAAGTTTAAACAAATGTGGTTTGTGCTTCCACCAAAAGAAGACATGTCTCTTTTGAATTTGACTCTTTACAGTGGTCACATCTGACTTCCCTGGGAGCTAGGGAAGCAAGAAGGTGATTCGTCATCGCTTTGGGACCAACTTCACTACTCCCTGCCCATCAGCCCTGAAGAAGGCAGGTTTATTGGCACATTTACTCAAGACACTGCTGCCTTGGGAAGTGATATCAGCTACACACAGTGCAGCAAGCAGGAGTCTGTCCATAGGGTTCAGCTGAAACACATGAGCTTTAAAACTGAGGGTGGGATGTATTAGAAGCTTGAAGTCCTCCTTTCCTCTAAAATGTCTGCCCTGCCACATTTTTGTTGCCTTATAACTTTTCTTCACTATCATGTTATTATTCAAGTACTCATGCATGTTACTTTATCTCTACCAGCTCTCATTAGCTCCTCAAGCACAGCAAACATGGTACTATGAATTAGGGTAGCTCCACACCTCTGTCTATTTCTTCCTTACCAACAGAACCTCAATTTTGTTCAGGTTGGCAAGGACAGTGAAATCTACAAATAAGTCTGTTGTGAGGCCGTGCGTGGTGGCACAGGCCTGTAATCCCAGCACTGAGGAGGCTGAGGCAGAGGTATCACTGCAAATTCAAGCCCAGCCTCCATAGTGAGTTCAAGGTCACCTTGAACTACACAGCAAGACCATGTCTCAAAGAAACAAAAAAAAATTTTGTTGTGAGGACTTTTAGGAAAACTTTTGCCTTCCTGATCAAAAGAAGCAGGCACAATTGGGACTGTTGTTCCCCATTTCTATTTTGTTTTTGTTTTGTGTTACTGTGAATACAGATAAAATCGCTGTAGCTTCCAGAACAGCCTAGTAACCATTAAGGAAAAGTCCAAAAGAATTGCATGTATACTGATCCTAATTGATTTTGATATTGGCAATCTGGTGAACGAATGCAGTGATTGCCTCCATCCAAACTTCTTGTTAAATAAGGAAAATAAGCTCCTCTTTTTGTTTAAGCCATTTAGATGGGTTTTCTACTACTTGAAGTTTAACAACCAAGTTCGCCAGACAAAACAGTATAAACAAAAGGAACACAACCTCCACTTCACTATGTTAATTTCTTCCTCCCAAATCCCAGACAAGTACATCTGCCTGGCAAAACCTGTCTCCTAAAAAACATGAACTAAAACATGAATATCTAGAAAATAAGAAAATATCACTGACTTTCTACAAATTTACTTCCTCACTACAAAGGGGATGGAACAGAGTTTAGTGCACTGGCCTGCACAATATGCATGATGAGTAGAGTATCCTGGCAGTATCTCCAAGCTCATTGCATTCATTAAGGTAACTATACCAATTAAAAGACAAATATAACAGACACTTTTAAAAAGACCTAACTATATGTCATCTACAAGAAACTGACTTTAAATATAAAAACATACAGGTTAAAAGTAAAGGGATGGAGAAAGATAAACTATGCCAATATTAATCAGAAGGAAACAGATATACTTACATTAATTTCAGACAAGACACTTCTCAGAGCAAGGCAAATTATCAAGGATAAAAGGGGATATCACACAAGAACACATGCTCAATTCTCCAAGAAGATGTAACAATCCTTAATGTGCATGCATCCAAAAACATCAAAATACATGAAGCAAAAACTGATACCAGTGCAAGGAAAAAGATTAATCCCCATTATAGTTGGAGATTATAAAGGATAGAATCACTAGACAGAAAATTAGTAAGGAAAAAGTTGAACTCAAGAAAACCAATCAATTAGATATAAGACATATCTATAGATTACTTTATCCACCATCCAAATTCACATTCATCCTAAGTACACAGGAAGTATATAATTTGAAATTAAAAACACAATAGCATTTACATTAGCACCCCCAATGAAAAACTTAGATATAAAGATAACAAAGCATGTGCAAGATTTTTATAAGAAAAATTATAAAAGTGATAAAAGAATTGAAGGAAAAACTAAAAAAAATGAAGAGATAATCCATGGATAGGAAGAGGCAATGTTATCAAAATGTCAGTTTGTCCTAATTTGATTTTACATTTAATGCATCTCAAGCAAACTGTAGCAAGTTATTTTATCAACATCGATAAAATGATTCTAAGTTTATAAGAAGAGATAAGGACCCAGAATGGCTAATACAATATTAAAGCAGAATAAAGCCAGAGGACTGACACTACCCAACTTCATGACTTATTATAAAGCTACAGTAATCAAGTTAGTGTGGTATTGATGAAAGAATAGACAAATAGGTCAACAGAAAATAATAGAGAACCCAGATTTAGATCCACATGAATATAATGGATCTTTGACAAAGGAACAAAGAAAATGCAATGGAGAAAACAATAGTCTTTCAACCAAAAGGGATAAAACAACTGGACATGCACAAGGTGGGTGATCTACAACACAGACCTTACACTCTTCACAAAAATTAACTCAAACTGGGTCACAGACTTCAGGTAAACAAAAACTCATAGGAGAAAACCTATGACTTCTGAGATGCAGCACTAAAAATATTTCCATGAAAGAGAATTGACAAAGTATAATTCATTACAATTTTTTTCTCTGTTTTGCAAAAGATGCTGTCAAGGAAGTAGTTGACAATCCACAGACTGGGAGAAAATATTTGTAAAAGACTTATCTGATAAGGGATTTTGTCAAAAATATACAGGAAGTCTTTAAACCCGACAGTTAAAAAGATGAATATAACCAATTTCAAAAATGAGACAGAGACATCAACAGTCACCACATCAAAGACATCCAGATGAAAAATAAGCCCATGAAAAGACTCCACATCACATGTCATCAGGGAAACGAAAAATTTTTTTAAATTGAGTTAACATTATTTACCTATTAGAATAACCAAAACTGAGAGCACTAATAACAAATGCTAGTAAGAACATTGCTGGTGGGATGCAAAATGGTAGAGCCACTGGGAAAGACAGTTCGGCAGTTTCTTACAAAAGTAAACACATTCTTCTCATATGATCCAACAATTGTATTCCCTTCTTTTTGCAAGGAATGGAAAACGTGTCTGCACAAAAACCTACACATGAATGAATGGATAAATAAACTGTGGTACATACTGACAATGGAATATTACTCATTGCCAAAATGAAGTGAGCTATCAAGCCTAAAAGGACATGGAGAAACATTAAGTGAATCTTACTAAAAGAACAAGAAAAAAATTCTGAGAAGCCTATACACTGCAAGGGTTCAACTATAAAATATTCTCACAGAAAGCAACACTATGGAGATAGAAAATCGGTAGTTTCCAGGGGTTGGAGAGAGGAGAGGGCTGAGTGAGCAGAGCACAGATTTTTTTAGGGCATATAATACTCTCATTACAAATACAAATGGGTTTGGTCAAAACCCATAGAACATGCATTACAAGAGTGAACCTTAATGTAACTATGAACTTTCAGTATTAATGATGTGTTAATATAGGTTTATTGATTGAAACATGTACCACTCTGTTGAGGAGAATGACAGTGAAGGAGGCTGGCGGAGGCAGAGCAGAGTGTGGAAAAGTTCTGTGCCTCCCACTTAATTTTTCTGTGAATGTAAAACTACTCTAAAAATAAAAACTTTGACCTCGAACGGGATACCACTTTTGTGTGTATTCCGTCGATGGAAACTCACAATCTTACTCCCACTTTATAAAATACAAGCGGGAGGGCATATGGCAGCTGACTCAGCAGCAACTTTTCAACAATAATCCTAGGGAGGGAAAGAACAAATCTGAGGTGGACAGGTAGTTGTCAGTCATCAACTAAACTTGATCTGATCACTGTGGACAGTTTCAGCCCTAACTTGGTGAATCAACATTCAGTAAAACCTTAATAGATAAGTGAATGAATGAATGAATCTTTTCATCTCAACTTACTTATTATAAAGGAGCATTAAAAACCTTTCAATATTAATAATCTGATGATTGATTGGTTGTGTCAACTTGAGTAAGAGAAGATTAACTAAATCAGCTCAGCAATTCCACACCCTAAGGTGTGGAAGACCCACCCTAGAGCAGCTGGTTGCCTGAATGGTATAAAGGGGAAATGAAGAAGGATGTATCTGCTTCTGTTTCTTCTGAGGAGCTCTAGTCTTCACTTTCACCTTGACATCATCTCCTGGCTTCCAGCTCAGACCCTCAGCCTTCCAGGGCAGGCTCTCCAGCCTTGCATTGCAGACCCATCGGCCTCCTGATATGGACTCACACGGGACTCTGCAGTGAGTTCCAGACCTTCAACTGAATCCTTTGGATCTCCAGTACACAGACAGACCCTCTGCACTCTTCCTCATCCAATTCTGGATGACATAAGCCAATCTTGTAAATTCTATTTGTTTGTATATCTTGCATTCTATCTGTTTCTCTAGGAAACACTGATTGACACAATGTAAGAATGATTTTTCATAAGCATCATTTTAATTCTTGTCTCTTAAGCAAAGAAATGTCTATAGCAACCTTGAATATTTTTTAAATCCAGTTTATGCCATTGCTAAATAATAGTAGACAAGAGATTCTGTTGGTCAGTCCCTGGACAGCCTTGGCCAACCCAGCTTCTCCCCCTCGCTACCCTCGACTCACTTCTTGCCCATAGCTCTCAAAATACCTGTAGAATGCACTGAAAGTACACTGCCCTGAGATAGGAGGAGCTGACCGACAGCTCGGGCTTTGCTCCTCTCTCCTCCTGGAAGCAGGATGTCCTTCAAAGCTTTTTCCAGACAGTAGTGTTGCCCCTGAGTGTATAACCCAGGGCAACCTGTCTTCTGGGGGAGGGGGTTCCCCATCTGCTGTACAAATGGGGCACACAAAATCAAGACACCATTCACCCCAGGCAGCTTTTGTGAGCCTTGGGGGACTGGCTCACCCTGGATTCTCTTTTTCCCTTACTGCCTATCTATAAGTAATAAACTTATTCTCTATATCTTGCCAGATGTGAACATGCTGTTTCACCAGATTCAGGCAGGTGGCAAAACTGCAGCCCAAAACACAGGGGGGCAAAGTGTTAGGATCCTTATTCCTGATGGTTAGCATAGTGATAATCTCTGCTATCTCCATACAACCGGAAACCTCCCTTGGGATTAGTAAACTTGCTTCATAAAATCTATAAACATGAATGGGGAAAAATTATATCTTATTTTCACTGGCAACTAACAGGTTAATTGTGCATTTCCCTCAATTCTGATGGCAGGTAACACACCACAGTTTGCAGCACCTGTGAGAAGAGAAATCACAGGTAGTGTTTTATACAACAATACAGACATGTAGATACCAGTGTTAAGCATTACTTTGACTCTATTCCAGTCATTGAAGCATGATATTTAATGTTAGTAGAGAATCACATCTATTATCATATTGTACTTTAAATATTTTGATAGTCAGCCGGGCGTGGTGGCACATGCCTTTAATCCCAGCACTTGGGAGGCTAAGGTAGGAGGAGTGTTGTGAGTCCGAGGCAAGCTTGGGCTATAACGTGAGCAAGGTCAACCTGAACTACATAGTGTGACCCTGTCTCAAAAAGCTAGGGCTGGGAGTTTGGTTCAGTGGCTTACGTGCCTGTCTGACAGGCGTGAGGTTGTGAATTCAATCCCCAGTGCCACACACACACAAAAAAACCACTTGGATAGTCGTGTTTTAATATAATATTATGTGCTACATTATACACATTTAAAAATTTATTCTGAAAAGGAGCTCATAAGCTTCACCACGGAATAGTCACCAGGTAAGATGAAGATCAGGTAAGATGAAGCACCCCTGCTCTAGAAGGAGAAGGCTACAGGTGAACAATTTTTCACCAGTCTTTTAAGTAATAGTCATGTTTCCTCCTCCCTTCTCCCTACCCCCAAGCCTATGTCCCTTCTTTCAGATTTTCAGGGCCCTGGGTTGCCCTGGTCTCTTGTCTCAGAGACTAGCGGGGAGGCTGGGAGATTGTACATTCAGAGCTCATTAGAACCTAGGCCTGGGCAGTGCTCCAAAGGAAGGAGAAACAGAGATACTTAGTTTCATCTGATTCCTGCTTTCACATCAAATCATTTCTCAAGCCTGAACTGTGTGGACACTTTTCCAGATGCCCGAGGGCACCAAAGCAGCCTTCGGTTTCAGCTGCATTCTGGCCCAGCACGCACTGTGGTTTTTGCCTGACCAGACACGCTGCTGCAACAAGGCACACAAGTTGTGGCCTTCCTCCCTCGAAAGCATTCACAGCTTCTTGCAAGGGTCCAGGACATGTTAATAAGTGCTATTAATTGGTGCCTAATTTGCATACCTTATGTATTATTTGTGGTTTTTTGTAACTAGTGGGGATCAAAGCTTGCATATACATCTCCACTCACCCCTGCAGGGGTCTGGATTGCCTCAATCTGCTCCTCCATGCTTAAAGAGAGCAGGAGAATAACAGGTTTATCATGCTAGGGCCCCAGGCACTCCTGGAAATGGAATTGACACACTGCCCCCAAATCCTGTACGACACAAAGAAAGCCCTGCCCTTGCTCAGTGCATGTCGGGGAGGGCGGCTGCATGATAAAGGGTGCTGTCTGATTTAGTCAGCACTAGGAGATTTTTTTCCTAACACCTCTGCTCCTGAGTCAACAATCACAAGCGTGCTGGCATTAGAATTCTGAAGAAGTTTTTTGTTTTTTGTTTTTGTTTTTGTTTTTTTCCCTGGCGGGGTGGGGGTTGTTACCACCTTTAAGTGCTTTGTGTTTTTAATTAGTCACAAGCCTTGGGATGGCTCCGTTTGCATCCTTGTGCACGCACCCGCCCCCCACCCCTTGTTAGCCTGAGTGCTGTTAATTAGCCCTGCAAGACAGGCAAGCCTGATTGGCAGCAGCTTTGGCAAAAGGCTCTCCAGCCCTCTCAGCAACAAAGAAAACCGTCTTCGCATCCCAGGCCTTATAGCCCCGGTATTGTAGCTGTCGTACAGATTGTTAGCTTTTTCAGTCTGCCACTGCTGCAGATCTCACAGATGCGTTTATTTATTTTGAAATGTTAGCACTAATGTTTTGGAAGAAATCTGTAAGGGATAGAATGGGGGCAGGAGCATTCACTTTTAGATTTATAAAGCGGCTAACAGTGTGGAATAAGCTTGGCAGTTGAACCCAGGCTAAACATAGGTGTCTCCTTATGACCCAACAATTCCAGTCCTAAGTGATTCCCACAGAAATGCCAGGTGTTTTCCCCAGCAGAAGTATTAAGATGCACCCACTGCCCACTTCACAATAGCCCTAACTGGAAACTGCCCAAATAGTCACCCACAATAGGATCAATTTTTTGTTATTCTGAGCCGGGTGTGGCAGTGCACCGCTTTAATCCCAGCACTCCGGAGGCTGAGGGAGGAGGATCCTTGTGAGTTCAAGACTAGCCTGGGTTACAAAGTGAGTTCAAGGCCAGCCTGAACTGCATAGTGAGACCCTGTCTCAAAAAACTAGGGCCAGGAATTTAGCTCAGTGGCCTAAGCCCCTGCCTGGCAGGTGCAAGGTTGTCAGTTCGATCCCTGGTACCAAAAAAGAAAAAAATTTTATTGTTCCTAATTCGCACAATAGATCACCATACAGCAAAAACAAAAACAAAAACAAATCACAATTACATATGGCTAATTTTCATAAATGTAATGTTGAGCAAAAAATCCAAAATAATACACAAAAGAAAATGTACTATATCATCCTATCTATATAAAGAACAAAAATCAGTAAAAGCTAATCTATACTAGTCCAAATAGTGGCTAGTCTCAAGGAAAATGGAGGGTGGCTGATAATATTCCATTTCTTGACATGTGGTTGGTTCCAAGAGTGTCAGAATATATAAATGTACTGATGTGTAAACTCATATGTGCACTTTTCCGCATGTGTATTACACTTTAGTAAATAGTTGGCAGTTTTTCCAACGGGGCTGGGGAGCTTCCTCCAGTAGGAAACTTTGAAGTTGACCTGATCATTCAGGAACTGAAGTAACAGAATTGATTTTGCCCCCATGGCCTCTGAACCAGGCCTGGATGTGGTGTCCTACAGAGACCAGGATCTACCTTTAGGGATGGGGGCTCCAGGCCATGGGCTATGGCTCTGAAAACCAAGACGCCCTCCTTGCAGCAGGCTCCCCCATGGAGGCACACCTGTGAAAACCAGGGGTGACGGAGGCACTGCAGCCATGGAGGGGAATCAGAGATTGGGGCCAAAGGAGAGGCAACTAACTGCAAAATTCACCAAATCCACTCCTGGGCCACTTCCAACATGGTGCCTAGGGCCCAAGAGCGTCTCAAAATAACTATGAAAATTTTGAGGACTTAAAAAATGTGAAATGATTCCAAAACACAAGCCAGAAAATTGCATACTCAAAATTAATAAATGTTTAATTAAATGTCCACAAAACACAGCATTATATCATCTAATCAGTGTTTTTCAAATATTAATGAGCATTACACAACATCTGGGTACCTCGTGTGCAGATTCTGATTCAGTAGTTTTAGGGTAAGCCCAAGAGTATGTGTTTCTAGCAACATCCAAGTGATGTCAATGCTTCTATTTGGTGGATTTTTTGGTGGTGGTTGGTTATTAGGGATTAAACCTACGGCCTCATTGCATGCTAAACAAGCACTATATCACTGAATTACTTCCTTGGCCCTTTTTTATTTTATTTGGCGACAAAGTCTTGCTAAGTTTCCTAGGCCAGCTTTTTTTTTTTTTTTTTTTTTTTTTTTTTTTTTTTTTTTTTTTTTTTTGCAGTACAGGGGATCGAACTCACAAGCTCGCGCCTGCCTGGCAGGCTCTTAGGCCACTGAGCCAAACTCCCAGCCCTGGTTTTCTGAGGCAGGGTCGCACTATGTAGCTCAGGCCGGCCTTGTGCTCACATTGTAGCCCAAGCAGGCCTCAAACTCACAACGCTCCACCTACCTCAGCCTCCCAAGTGCTGGGATTAAAGGTGTGCGCTACCATGCCCAGCTAGGCTGGCTTTTAATTTGTGATACTCCTAACTCAGGCCCTGAGTAACAGTATTACAGGCATGCACCATTAAACTCAACTTCCACAGAATTTCAATAGCAAAAAAAAAAGTTATCTGTAGTTCAATTCAACTCTTACATAGGTATAATGAATACTATAAAAAGTAATGTAAATACCTTACTTTTATAAATGTTAAAATAAAAAATTTATTATGATAAAATAAACCTAACAAAATTTAGCATTATTTAGTATAATTCAATGATTTAAGCACAGTCACATTATTGTGCAACCAAGCTCACTATCTGTCTGCCCAGTGGAAATTCTGTACCCATTAAACAGTAACTTTTATTCTTTTTTTCTCCCCTAACCCTGGTAACCACTATTCTACTTTTTGTCTCTGTGAATTTGGCTATTGTAGGTACCTCACATAAGTAGAAATGGACAATATTTGTTCTTTTTTCAAACTTATTTCACTCAATTTGTCTTCGAAGATCATTTGTGTTACAGTATTTGTGAGAATTTCATTCTTTTTTAAATAGTTAAACAATTGTTCGTGGTATGAACTCTTGTATCCCCTACAAGTTTATACGCTGAAATTCTGATATCCAAGTTGATGACATTAGGAGGTCGGACTCTGGGAGGTGGTGAGGTCATGAGGTCATGAGGGCCTTGAGTGGAATTAGCATCCTTAGCACAGATACCTGACAGAGATTGCTCACATCTCCCACTGCCTGAAGACATGGCAGAAAGACGGATCTCACCAGATATTGAATCTACTAGTACTTTGATCTTAGACTTTCCAGACTCCAGAATGGTGAGGTTTCTGTTGTTTATAGCCATTCAGTCCAAATAGACTAAGAAAATAGCACATTTTGTTTATCCATTCATCCATCAATGGACACCGAGGTTGTTTCCACCTTTTGGGTATTGTGAGTAATGTTATGACTGTGGGTGTATAAATATCTGTTCAGGTCCCTGCTTTCAATTCTTTTGGTTACATAGAAGATGAGTTGCTGAGTCATATGGTAATTCTGGTTTACTTATTTGAGGTACCAAAATAATCATTAATTTAAAGCTCATTTAAGACTGTTTTTGGAAGCCGGGAGTGTTGGTATACACTTGTAATCCCAGCACTTAGGAGGATGAGGCAGGAGGATCAGTTTAAGGCCAGTATGGGCTAGAGAGTGAGTTCAAAGCTAGCCTGACCTACATAGCAAGACCGTCTCAAAAAAAAAAAAAAAAAA